>JASEVX010000001.1:104753824-104815666 GCA_031761405.1 Serripes groenlandicus | reverse complement strand
CTTTTCCATCAAGCCAATAACCAATTCCAATATATCAAGATGAAAGTGTTGAGTTGACCCGCCGACACTATAGAGCCTGATCAGACGGCGTGGATGTGCCAGCTGACCTGGATATTTACTGGTTGCACAGGCCTAACACAATCGGTTCCATCTGTAAAAGGGTTAAGACAACTAAATGACCGTACAAGTATGCGATCTAATGAATCATTACAGAATATAACGGGTCATATTACATGGATCACTGAAGGTTCTATTAGTTCGGTAACGAGGTCAACATTTTAGATTTTCAATGACAACCATGATAGAGAACTAACTAAACAATTCATTGGAGGAACTACCTTACTCAATATGACAAATACATATCTAATGAACGCAGTATAACATGCTCATCAATCTGGAGCACGTAGGTACCAGGCCATACTGTAAACATTCTTTTAAGGATTTCTTAAATACATGTGTAACATTAATCTATCTACAATTATAAATTAGTTTTGGGTTTACTTTGGACCTTATTTATGGATACATCAGTTAAAGTCACGTCAACAGTATTATTTATATCATGTACATTTTCTTTTATATTGTTAAATGTTAGTGAGCTCGGGAGGGACTCATAAAATATTTCGAGTTATTAACATGTTCGAGTGATCGAGGGATTTCATAAATAAATTCATGTATGTATTGTTGGCCCGTAAATCATTCAATGATGATTTAAACTCAAGTGTTTATTATAAATTCGAGCCAGTGATACAATAAGATCAAGAAAATGTCACAGCGGCCGTTATGATTGCTCTTGTGTGGTAAATCAGAACAGCTCCAGATTGTATTAATATATCCGTTCCAGGAAATGGTTCGAGTTAACCGATGTGTTCGAGTTATCGCTTGCTTGGAAAGATTGTTGTGTGGAGTACTGGTGTGAGAAAACCAGGAAATGCATGAGTAGGTGAACTGGCCGCCGTTATATAACTGAGAAATTGTTAAAAACGGCGTTAAACCTCAATCAATCAATCGAGTTATCGCGAGTCCTCTGACAATATTGAATGTGTTTCTTCCCAGTAATCGACATATGAGCCGTTCCACGAGAAAACCAACATTGTGGACTCTGCGTTAATTATCGACCCGGATGCCGCGCAGGCTAATCAGAGCGGACACCTTTCCCGTCCTGTGGATTTTCTGTTTCAGGATCATTACTCTATACCTCTATTCCCCTGAGACGGAATGTGTCGGCCGGATAAGCTTGCGCGGACTGCACAGGCTGATCTGGGTCGATATATTACGCAGAGTCCATAATGCTTGTTTTCTCGTGGAACGGCTCATATTCCATTGAGAATATCCAAATATAAAAGAAATACGATGACAAAAAAAACAGACTCTATGTTTGTTGTAGTCAATTCCTAAATGGACAACATACCGATACATTAGCCAAGCCTGTGCCACCAGTTCAGAGCCAGATTGTGGCCTCTATATACCGTTCGCTGCTCAACTCAACAGTTCAATCTTAAAATTCAAACTATCGGATATGATTAAAACATTCAGCATTGAAATTGTTTATTAAGAATATTTATTATCATAACGTCTGTATGTTTTTCGTCAATATCCTATTGAAAGAAAAGCCACCGGTAGAGAAATATTCATTCATAAATAAGGTGGCAAAAGAAGTTTTTTTTTTAAATCAATAACAATTAAAACCCTTCCAAATAGCATCCGCAATCACGATTTGTACAACCATAGATTATGGGCAGGAAAGATTTTTATCAAATTGCGCGATTGACCATTTTCGTTTGTCGCGGACCAAATAATGTTGACCGTGTAAAGATATTATGATATTTATTTGTTTTATTCAGCCAGTCTTGGTTCTTTAATTTAGCAATGTTTTAAGACTCATGTTTTAAGAAACAGCTATTGTGAACCCACATTGCGATTGGAGGGTGTAATCATTAAAAATGCATCTATTTTTAACTCGAGTATTTTTCTTTCTTTTTCTTGCAGTTGTGTAAACGTTGATACAATATTGTACATTCTCCTACGATAAACGATTTAATCCAAGCACGACCAAATTCAGAATGAAGTTCAGGAAAATTAAAAATGGGAGTATTGGTACACAGACAGACCTTTGTATGCAAGAAATTGAAGACCTCAACAGAAATGTTGTTAAACTTAGCAAGAACGTTGCTTTGGAGTACGACAAGATTAATGACGTCTGGCAAGAACTGCAGTCTGATCGTAGAAACATCAAAAAACAAAAAGATACGCATAACGATGCGGCAACAGGGGCTGAACAAGAAAGAATTGGACATATGGCTATTCAGATTATGGAACTAGAGAACAAACTCAGGCTCTTCTTTGATGTTAACTTCGAGAAAACGGACACTCATTCGAGAAAAATAAGGGACCTGCACAATGAGATAAAGAAGCAAATTTCAGCACACGACGAATTGAAATCAGAAATGAGAGAAACGAAAGATGATCTGAAGACAGAGAAGCGAAGGACCATGAAACTTGAAGACAAACTCGATACATTTGAACTAAAAAGTGAAAAACAGACAGAAGAGATGCATCAGAAAATCAATGAGATACATGCTCAAGTCTCAAGGGCTCTTCCGATTGAGGTAATGCAATCAGAAATTGAGTTTACAAGAAAAACACAGCTTGAACTTGAAGCAAAACAAAAGAGATACGACGTTGCTTTGACCATCCAAGTAGAGGAAACTGGTCGTATACAAGGGCAACTTGAGAAGGCCAATTTAAAAGCACAACGCCTTGAAGAAGAAACCGGTCGTATCCGAGAACAACTTCAGAATACCGATTTGAAAGTACAGCAATTTGAACAAATCGCTAAAGACGGTAAACAGTTAAACAACACAAATCAAGGAACAGAACGAAATGAAATGAAAGACCATCTGCAAAATGGCGTCCAGGTAGATACAGATTTCTTTTTAATATGCATTGCTATTGTTACTCGTAAGAAATATCAACATTTTTGTTTAATGTAAGTAAACTAAAGAATGGGTCACTGTGTTTCTCTGTCACAGTTTAATATAAGTAAACTAAAGAATGGGTCATTGTGTTTCTCTGTCACAGTTTTACGATTGGTAAACATTAAAGTCACGTCATACGAAAACCGACCTCCCGGACTTTGCGATCAGCGAAGATCCAGATCCCCATGCGCCTCCTGGCAGTCAGATCAGGATCTTCCCGTCATCTAGTCGCTCAAAGCAACATTGAAGTATACTGAAAATTGATTGATTGCTTGGTGTTTTATGCAGCTTTCAACATGTTTTCAGTTCAATCAAGGCGTTCCCTGGGTAAGTTACCAGTACTATTAGTCAATTTAGCCTGGCACCTGCCGGCCAGTCGTAGTGCTAACACCGAAATCCTGAGCGCCAAGGAGGGAAGCCATTACTACCATTTTAAAGTAGTTGGTATAACCCGGCTGGGGATCGAACTCACGACCACGTGTACCCGAGGCGGACGCTCTACAACTACACAACTGAGGCGGTTGTGTAATCTATGGAGAAGAGCAATGACCTAAAAACCAACGGTACAAGAATGAAACTTTACCGTCAATGTCATTAACCTAAAAACCTCTCAAGGTTGTTTTTCAAGTGACGTGATGTGACTCATTAAAAGCCCTGAGATATTTAAGAAGGGTATACAATGTGTGTCAAGTAACTGGTTTAATACATGTCATTTAAGAAATCAAAAGAAATAGATATGACCCTACCTATGCACGAAGGATCGCTTGAGGAATCGGCTCATCTATACGCCCAAGAAACGGGGAACGTTAGATGTATGCCACTATGGCAAACGTTTAAGCAATTAAAAGAAACTGATGTGATTTTGAATAATTTAAAATGTGTCGTTAGTTGTGTTTTAAACACTTTGAGCATTTGGAAAATTAAAAAGCTTTTTTTAATTCTTTTGTTAAATTTACTTCTACGAACTATTGTCCTTTCCGATGAATACATATCGTTCAGTCGACAATTCAATTTCGAGTCGAAACCAAATAGGGACAATAATGGCGGTCCGTAAATATATATTGTCCACGACGCTATTTACAATCGGAAAGGACAATAATTGGCGATAAAACGTAAATGTTAATTTATCAAAACAATTCAAATTAATTCTTAATTTTCTAAACGCTCGAAGTGGTTTAAAACACACATAAAGACACATTCTAAATAGCCAATATCAAACTATAAACTGAAAAGATTATTGCATGATTATGGGAAACTATTGTGTTGGGACTCGTTCCTTCGGCGGAGTTCTGTCCGAGTTAAGCCCAACACAATATTTTCCCATATAGATGCAATAAGCTATGGTATAATATCGACAGATACTGCATCCTTTGTTCATATGGAAAATAGAAGGATCAATATCAAAGTATACAATAATTATAATGATATCATTGTCCTTCTCTTGGTTCAGGAAACATGCGAAGGGCTAACTGAAAACGAAAGAAAATTTGGAGAAATACTTAGGGAGTTGGAGACAAATCCGAAAACTTCAGACGACGAAACAGTAAGTAGACTTTTTTGAAATTCGAGAGTTTAACCCTTTCCCAATTGTGACTTT
This sequence comes from Serripes groenlandicus, assembly GCA_031761405.1. Classification (NCBI taxonomy): domain Eukaryota; kingdom Metazoa; phylum Mollusca; class Bivalvia; order Cardiida; family Cardiidae; genus Serripes; species Serripes groenlandicus. The sequence goes on along the minus strand of JASEVX010000001.1, from coordinate 104,811,094 downwards.
TGAAAACATTGTGATCATGTTCAATTTCTTTATTTGCATAAAATTGTCCATGGTGTTGCAATAAAAACGTCATAAACAACACAAAAAGTTTATATTAAATAAATTACACGTGATACCTAAATAGTTGAATAAAGTATAATCAATTAAAGAATAGATATAACTAAATAAAGATTGATTGAGTTTGTTAAAGAATGGACAATATCTCCCTTTGCCACAAGGTTTATAATTCTGTTAAACAATAATACTCTCATTCACAAAGCATACCCGGATGTTTGTCTAGATATATTCAATGTTGTCTGCTGCAATGGTGTTGTATAACGGATAGGGTTTACCCACGTGAACAGACAAATGTATAGGTGTAGATGGATGTATTTTCATTTAAATAGTATTTCCAACTTTCAACTTTACGTGTCAGTCGTATATTGTGTTCCCGATAATAATGCCGTTATTTTGCCATTCTTAATCGTGTCCCATATGTGTATGCGTATATATCCGCCAGACGGACATATCGACTGCATATACATATGCGACATTAACGTAATTGAAATTCTTTTAACTCTTTCAGCGCCAAAGGCAATATTGAGGTTTTTGCAAACAATAAAGATTCAGGTGAGTCAGCTCGTAACGAGCTGTCTCACCTGAAATCTGCATTGTTTGGCGGTGAAGTATAAATATTCCAAAAATCCTATAACATGAAAATAAAGTCGTTCGAGTTTGAACATGTAAGAGTCTACTTTAAACAATTCGGCGCTGAAATAGTTAAGTTGAAAGGTGAATTCTGAAAGGCACGATGATATAGCGGTGCAGACTGTATACTGACACTGTATACGAGTAGGCACGATGATATAGCGGTGAAGACTGTATACTGACACTGTATAAGAGTAGGCACGGTGATATAGCGCTGCAGACTGTATACTGACACTGTATACGAGTAGGCACGATGATATTGCGCTTCAGACTGTATACTGACACTGCATACGAGTAGGCACGATGCTAAAGCGGTGCAGACTGTATACTGACACTGTATACGAGTAGGCACGATGCTATAGCGGTGCAGACTGTATACTGACACTGTATACGAGTAGGCACGATGATAAAGCGATGCAGACTGTATACTGACACTGTATACGAGTAGGCACGATGCTATAGCGGTGCAGACTGTATACTGACACTGTATACGAGTAGGCACGATGATATAGCGGTGCAGACTGTATACTGACACTGTATACGAGTAGGCACGATGATATAGCGGTGCAGACTGTATACTGACACTGTATACGAGTAGGCACGATGATATAGCGCTGCAGACTGTATACTGACACTGTATACGAGTAGGCACGATGATATTGCGCTGCAGACTGTATACTGACACTGTATACGAGTAGGCACGATGATATAGCGCTGCAGACTGTATACTGACACTGTATACGAGTAGGCACGATGATAGAGCGCTGCATACTGTATACTGACACTGTATACGAGTACGTATGCACTCCAATGTTAATCTGCACCGCTATATTGCCATCCACTGTGGTCCACATCGAGACTACTAGGCTGACTAATATATGACATAAAGTTGGTGTAATTTTGATTGATTGTTTGGTGTTTTACGCCGCTTTCAATCAGTTTTCAGATGGCACCGCAATGTATGGGTAAGTTACCAGTACTACTGGTCCATTTATCCTGACATCAGTCAGTCAGTTGTTATGCTAACCCCGCAACGTTGAACGTCTTCGTTGATGCTAAACGACCGCAACCACGTGTTTCTAAAGAAAATGAAAATTACGACAGAGTAAACATTTTTAAACTCTTTCCTACATGTAGACGCTTTTTTATTCCTCTGCAGCAGACGACTTTTGAAAACATTTGTGGAAAAGGAGAAATTGCTGATGGTATCTATTCAATACGTATACTATTTTGTTTAGATATTTTCCGTAATGTTTCCTTAGTGTTTGATGTCTGTGGGAAAAGGTTAAATTCATCAAATTTATTTTCTATGCAGTACGTTAAAGTGGTTGCCGTGCAACAAGATCCAAGCCCTGAAGAAAAATACAAACGACAGTTTGAAGATCTGTATAATTTTCCGTAAAGTATTGAAAATGTAAGTAATACCTAAAACAATAACTGATTAGAATATGCATGCTTAGATCTAATCAGTTATTGATTGAAATATTCGCTTAGGGGAAATGGAGTATTAACACCATGGTATAACCCCATTATTCATGACTTCGAACAACACAATTGAGCCGTCCCGCGAGAAAACCAACATTATGGCCTCTGCCTAATGCATCGACCCAGATCAGCCTGCGCAATGCGCGCATACTGATCCGGGCCGACATATTCCGTCTCAGGGGGATAGGGTAATGATTTCTGAAACAGAAAATCTACAGGAGGCGAACAGTGTCTGTTCAGGTAAGCCTGCGCTGCATGCTTAGGCTGATCCGGGTCGATATATTACGCAGAGTCCACAAAGTTGGTTTTCTCGCGGGGCGTCTCATATTGCCAACATAGCATATGAGTAACCTCGACATTGCGTCAAATGGCAGAAGTCGGTTCTGATTACCGTTTAACCATGTAGACACTGACCCTTCTTTAGAAATAATCATTCCAAAACTTGAAACCTTTTTAGTTACAGAGATTTTCTAACAGTTGTCCTTTTGCAAAACATTGGCAATTAAAATTGGCTTAGCAAAACATAATGTGCCGTTCTTATCAATAATAATGTTTCATATGTTTACAGATATTATTACAATTTATAGAAATGTTCAGGGATTAGAAAAGAAAACATATTTCGTAGACAGAAATATGCTCATTGTGTAGGCCGTCTCGTGAGAAAAACAACATTGTGGACTCTGCGTAAAGTATCGACCCGGATCAGCCTAAGCATGCCACACAGGCGTACTCGGATATACACATTTATTTTCTGTTTCAGGAATCACTACTCTATCTATCCCCTCTTAGACGGAATGTGTCTGCCGTATCAGTCTGCGCGGACAGAGCAGGCTAATCTGGTCGATACATTACGCAGATGTCTATCGCCGCTGCTGCATTTTGGGGCATTTTTAGAAAAAATGTGTAGGCACGTGCCTACAGTACCTAAAGGGAGCTACGCCCCTGCCAGTTGTCCTATTGATATGAACTGACTTGATTATTATTTCATCTCTTGTGTTGCGATACATATTTGCGTTATGAAAAATAAATAAGAACATGTACTTAATATAAAAATACGGTCGTTTAAGAGAATATGATCATATGAATGCAATATACAATTTATTTGCCATCGAACTTTAGAATTATCACCCCCTGTATTGTATCCGGTTATAACACACTCGCGCTATCGCACTCAATTGTAACACAAACGTAGATATCACTCAAATAGAATTCCAGTATCATGGTTATACTAGTATATGTGTTTGGTCACAATTTCATCTTAAATTTCAGATGCGTTGTTGCAGTTTCAGCCGGACGCACCCGATAGCCACTGTACTTTTACTGATATGGATTGTAGATAAAACATCGATGATGCCGGCAATGTCGTAGTGTACGAAAAGCATTTAAAATGATTCGAATAACATGCTGTCATTTTCAGCTATAATGCAAGATCCTTGGATGGATTATGATTTAGGTAACACAAATGTCATTGGGGGTTGTTAGCCGAATCCACCAACTGTTCGGTTTGTTTAGTAAATCGGAATACACCGTTGGTGTCATTTTTTACGTTACTTACTGTCTACTCATTGGTTTCTTGAAATATTAAGTTAAAATTTCAGTTTAATTGAATTTTGAAATTGTTATTACAAAACAGGTTGAGTCTGAAAATGCTGTATTACCAAACGGGTTCTTGATATTCATGTATGTTTCAAACGATATTTCATTACCATCCTTCTGAAATAAGTATTATTTAACACAGAGACATATCATATTTATATGTCTCTGTTTAATAGTTGTGTATTGATTCCTTGTACATTGTAGCTGAAATAAACAGAGTGTTACATTTCCGATATTTTTATTACAAAACGGCTTGAATCTCAACAATTGGTATTACAAAACGGGTTCTTAATATTCTTGTATGTATTTTGCAATTTTTCTGTCTTAACCTTCTGAAATAAGACTTTATTATCATTTGTACATAAGTTTCTTGTAATTTTAAGTTGAAATAATCAGTTTAATTCAAATTTTAAGTTGAAATAAACAGTTTAATTCAAATTTTAAGTTGAAATAAACAGATTAATTCAAATTTTAAGTTGAAATAAACAGTTTAATTCAAATTTTAAGTTGAAATAAACAGTTTAATTCAAACTTTAAGATGAAATAAACAGTTTAATTCAAATTTTAAGTTGAAATAAACAGTTTAATTTAAATATTAAAATGTTATTACAAAACGGGTCGCTACAATGCCTTTTATGACATTGCCATTCGTTTGAATATAATATTGTCATATTTTTGTTGTCGTAATGCCATTTTTTAAACTTTTATGTTACTCATAACGTTTGGGTTTCATGTTAACCTTCTAAAATAAGACTTTTTAACATTTGTACATTGGTTTCTTGAAATATTAAGTTAAAATTTCAGTTTAATTGAATTTTGAAATTGTTATTACAAAACAGGTTGAGTCTGAAAATGCTGTATTACCAAACGGGTTCTTGATATTCATGTATGTTTCAAACGATATTTCATTACCATCCTTCTGAAATAAGTATTATTTAACACAGAGACATATCATATTTATATGTCTCTGTTTAATAGTTGTGTATTGATTCCTTGTACATTGTAGCTGAAATAAACAGAGTGTTACATTTCCGATATTTTTATTACAAAACGGCTTGAATCTCAACAATTGGTATTACAAAACGGGTTCTTAATATTCTTGTATGTATTTTGCAATTTTTCTGTCTTAACCTTCTGAAATAAGACTTTATTATCATTTGTACATAAGTTTCTTGTAATTTTAAGTTGAAATAATCAGTTTAATTCAAATTTTAAGTTGAAATAAACAGTTTAATTCAAATTTTAAGTTGAAATAAACAGATTAATTCAAATTTTAAGTTGAAATAAACAGTTTAATTCAAATTTTAAGTTGAAATAAACAGTTTAAATCAAATTTTAAGTTGAAATAAACAGTTTAATTCAAATTTAAAGTTGAAATAAACAGTTTAATTTAAATATTAAAATGTTATTACAAAACGGGTCGCTACAATGCCTTTTATGACATTGCCATTCGTTTGACTCGTTAAACTGTTGAATTTTGCAATAGTAGGATTGCTGCAAAAGCATAATGGTATATGTATTAATATAACATTATTGTAGGCTCAACATTCCAATATGAAATTGTCCTCTGTTTCAACAGACTATAAACACAAGGAGCATAATCTTTCATTGCAACCCAATCCCAGATGTCGACCCTTTTTAACCATTTGGCAATTTGACGAAGTTCTAAAGGTTGTCAATACCCTTCGGAACATCTCCACATTGATCACATCTAAATTATTTAGTAAAATAAAAATTTGACTTTGTAAAAGTAGGCAAATTATAATGAAACTTCTTAGGAAGCATCCTCTCGATGGCCTCTCATAAATTTCTTAAGATTTGGGATATCCAAACAGATTTCTGATTTCCATAGAATCCGGTAGAAAAAACCTTTAAACATTTTCTCTTTGAAACTATTTGGGTGATTTTCAAATAATTTTGTAAAAATGTTCCTTAGTCTTCCAGGTTCTTTCAGGTTTTGTTGATTGTTAAAAAGAATGGCCACCAGGGGCGGGGTTATTTAGCCTTACTTGGCTATAGTGAAAGCTTTAAAAATCTCCTCGTTCGCATGTATTTGTTTGATTTACAAATAAGATGCGTCTTGAATGACCCTCTATCAGAATTGTTCACGCCATATTGATTGGTCAAAAAACGTGTCCGTCGTGCAAGCGTTGGTGCACCAATCCGTCCATGTCACAGACCGATTATGTACAACATTTGTTAAGCGTAATTTTTTTAATATTCTGAAATGGAATTAAACACTTAATGGTATTGGTATTTGATAAGTATATGTCATATAACCTGAAGACATATTGTATGGTGTTAAAACAGGTCCGCCAGAGGCTGTGTTAGATCAAGTACACATGAGCAATCCAGTGCTATCGTGACCCTCATGTTATAATGAATGATGTCATCTTGGTTTTCTTTATTTTGGTTGGTTTCAGTAGATTTTCATTCAAGTTGAAATCGTATAATAATTACTTCTTTGTTGACGCCGCGTGGAAGCGCGGCGTCAGTATTGAATAGGTTTTAACTTTGTACTATGGGGTGACGTAATAAAAAAAGGAGCAATCAACATTATCATTGTAAAGAAATAATCTGATATATGTTTGAAAAAAACAATCTTATGAATCAATAAATTGTATAAACTGATTCACGGCCCCATAATTCTGTGGATGTGTTTGCCTATTTATAAAATTATGTTGTATTTCTAAACTTAAAACGTTCCTCCCCATACAGTGTGTTCATTCAGACCATTGCATTCCTGCTATGTGTTGAATATAAATGGGAACTTTTTCTTTTAATTTCATAAATGCTCAGTTTTGATCATAAATATCTTTACACTTTTTAAAATCATTTCGTATTTTATATACTCCCGTTTTTGTTATCATACTTCTGTATGTAGGGTTAACCATAAATATCTTTACACTTTTTAAAATCATTTCGTATTTTATATACTCCCGTTTTTGTTATCATACTTCTGCTAAACTGGAAGGAGAATAAACTTCCCCCTCTCCTTCCAAAGCTTGTGTCACACTTTTCTTATAATCAGAGGCCTAAAACCTTAATATATGTTAATATTTAAGCACCTATGTTTTTGTTTTATCTAATTTATCTAGTTAGAGCAGATTTAAAACCGTTTATTGGTAACAGCTTGTATGACACATTATAGTTGCAGTCAATGTTAAGCAAACTGTAAACCAAATGGTTTTAGGACTAAACTTGTCATTTCAAAACTAAACTTCACATGCTGAATATCACATAGATCGCAGCATATAAAACGTCTAATCCCTACGTCAAAATCGACCTTTTCTGCTCTTTGTAACCTTTTATGGCTATGGTAGCCAGGTGAGCAATATAGGCAAATCTTGGCCTTCTTGTTTAAAATAAAGGGACATTTGGCATTCTTGTTCGAAATATTTACATCTTGTCTGTTTGCACATGTTATTTAAATGTACTGAACTGCATCTGCTTCCTTTAAGTCATGCTTCAACATCATACGCGGCGTCTTTGATGCTTTGAATCGAAATTCGTCTTGTTCTCTCCTTTGTAACACAACATATAGCTGTATAGTGATGTATTGTTTTATTGACATGTTTTCTGTGCATATCTTGTTGACATATTATGACTGCATTATTTCATTTTTTTTTTTTTTATAAAAGTTTGTTTTTCATTTTGCTATTGTAAAAACATATTTGTACAATAATTTGTATTAATTTTAATTATTTAGGTGACTAACATTTAGGTTTTTATATCCACATTGCAATACAGTGGATCGCGATAATTATTTATGAATTGTCAGATCGTAATTCAGACATACTTAAGTGTGTATTATGAAAAGAAAGTAAAATTATATCACGAAAATAGCACAACAGCAGTTCTGATTGCTCGTATGAGCAAACAGCACTGACTCAATGCTGTTTTCAAAAGACAGATCCATTCAAGGAACTTCTTCGTGTTAAAGGATATATTCGATTTATCTCATGTTCGAGTTAGTTATCGAGAGTAAACTGTAAATTGGTATCATTTTATTACAAGCACATTTTGATCGTATTATTAAATAAATTTGTTTGTCGTCTGCTATCGATTTGCTGTCTGTATGTGTGAAAGACAAAATAAAGGAACATATTGTTAACAGCACCTTTGATTTTGAAACCAATCAAACTAAATTGTTCAATATGAACAACGTCGTCTTTATAAACATTATTCTCAAAAGTCGTCTGCTAAATCAGATATTTGTGTTCGAGATATGAGCAGTTCTACGAGAAAACCAACATTAGTGACTCTGCGTAATGTATCGACCAAGATCAGCCTGCGCAGTTCGTGCAGGTAATCCGGGCCTACACATTCCGTCTCGGGGGGGGGGGGGGGGGGGGGGTGTTTATATATGTTTTTATTTGTTGAAGGCCAGTCTGTTACACTCAGTATGAACCCTTGTTCCACATACAGACGCTTTCTGACATATATAGGGAGTTTGAATAGTTCATCTTAGAAGTGTTCAAAGTCGTCTGCTATGTATTGTATGTGGGACAGGGATAAACGAGGGATTTATTCACTGACCAAGTACAAAGTTGAACAAGCATTTTTGAAGCATTTTAATTGTCATAATTACTTCTGTATGTAAATCATTAGTCTTTCGCTACTTTCCCCGGTGATAATAAACTCAATCTTGGAACTGAACGTTGTGTGTTTTATTTTTTGAGCATCAAAGGTACTGTATGTACATGGATTGCAGACCAGATGGACTTTGGATGCCTTTTGTTTCGATTTCTTACAGCTAAACCCCTCTCTTTAGAAACGGATGTACCTATAAACAATGTATATGGAGTGACCTGTAACACATGAACTGGATAGGACAAATAAATCGAAGAGTCGGACCAAAGTGAATTGTTAAACTTAAAAAGACGTTTGTGCAAGTTCTCAACTTTCATTACATTGTTAAAACTTGTCTTCTGCACGGACGATAAATGTTTTATATGTATAATAAAAAACATGACGCACTGATATTTGATAAACTAAAATGGCTGATTGAAAGAGAATGTCACAAAAGTATAATTTATTTTTAACTAGCCAAGAAATTCCACGGAAAATGTTTTCAAAGTTTCACACACAGAGCATTTGCACGGGAAAGCCCCTGTGAGGATTCGTGATATGAAGTTTCATCTCACTTGGCTAAAGAGAAGTTTAAAGAAGGTTATTGTCAGGGTGGACACACACTAGATACAGGGTGATCACGATGAAACCGCATGTTCAGTTGATCCAAACATCTTGCGAAACCCATAATTATATTAACTATTGATCTGATATGCTATGATATTAAGAAATGTTCATTTTGAGAAGAAGCATGAAAGGAAAACATATTACATCTTGAAACCTGGACGTGTAATTTTTATATAGAATTGAAATCGTTGTTTTAAAAAAACCCAGAAATTTGTCATATTCGCAATAACTTCTTTTTTTCTGAACACCTGAACATAAAGTGCTTCAGGGGAGCGATAATGATCAACCCTGTCCGAGGTCCACCTCTAAACTAGTTCATTAAATGACATCTCCTGTTATACTACTATGTCAGTTTTAAAGGAATGGTCCGTTTAAGTTCATAAAAGGCTACTAAAGGCTACTTTTAAGTTCATAAAAGGCTAAAACAAGTGAATTGCATGCATAGTTCTTATTACTATTGCAACTGAAAGAAAACTAGAAATACTTTGGAACAACACGAAAACCTCCACTGGCGGCCAAATCCTTAATTGCACAATCTATAAACCTATGACATATTCAACGTCCAAGTGAAATACCTCTAGTAAGAATACTATGACAGTAAAACTGTATGAACGTGATCTGTAACTTGTTAACCATTTCCCACCTGCAGACGCATGTTGAAGCCATATCAGCAGACGACTTTTGAAAACATTGTGGCCAAAGGTGAAATTGCTCTTTATTTTACAATTAAGTTATCTTATATGGAAAATTTTCCGGTTTTTGTCAATATGTTTTCAAAGTCGTCTGCTGCTGATTTGTTGTATGTGGGAAAGGATTAAAACGGTCTGTATGCATTTGCACATACAAAATATTTGGAAAACTGGTAACATAGACACTTTTTCAATAAATTGCCAATGACGCAGTGTATATCATAAGAATTCAGTTTTATGAAGGAAAGTATCAGAGACAAGATGGCCACGATGACCCGAATCATCCACCTGAGAAGTGTCGATCTAGTTATTAACAACCAATTATTAAAATTAAACCATGTTTTATTGAGACAAATGATAAGAAAACCTTAAAAGAAATTAATATAGAAAACTAGAGCGTTCATAAGGTTGGCCTGGTGACTTAGTTCAATAAATATAGAACACTAGAGCGTTCATAAGGTTGGCCTGGTGACTTAGTTCAATTAATATAGAAAACTAGAGCGTTCATAAGGTTGGCCTGGTGACTTAGTTTTGGCCCGATTGATTCGAGTTTAACGCAGTTTCGGCAGTATTTCAGTTAAATCAGGTGATCACTTCAATTAACGCAGTTTTGGCAGTATTTCACTTAAATCAGTTGACCACTTCAATTAACGCAGGTTCAGAAGTATTTCAGTTAAATCAGGTGATCACTTCAATGAACGCAGTTTCGGCAGTATTTCAGTAAAGTCAGGTGATCACTTCAATGAACGCAGTTTCGGCAGAATTTCAGTTAAATCAGGTGATCACTTCATAGAACGCAGTTTCGGCAGTATTTCAGTTAAATCAGGTGACAACTTCAATTAACGCAGTTTCGGCAGTATTTTAGTAAAATCAGGTGATCACTTCAATGAACGCAGTTTCGGCAGTATTTCAGTTAAATCAGGTGACAACTTCAATGAACGCAGTTTCGGGCTGTATTTCAGTTAAATCAGGTGATCACTTCATAGAACGCAGTTTCGGTAGTATTCCAGTTAAATCAGGTGACAACTTCAATTAACGCAGTTTCGGCAGTATTTCATTTAAATCAGGTGATCACTTCAATGAACGCAGTTACGGCAGTATTTCAGTTAAATCAGGTGATCATTTCATAGAACGCGGTTTTGGCAGTAGTTCAGTTAAATCAGGTGATTACTTCAATGAAAGCAGTTTCGGCAGTATTTCAGTTAAAATTAACGCAGTTTCGGCAGTATTTCAGTTAAATCAGGTGACAACTTCAATTAACGCAGTTTCGGCAGTATTTCAGTTAAATCAGGTGACAACTTCAATGAACGCAGTTTTAGCAGTATTACAGTTAAATCAATCAGGTGACCACTTCAATGAACGTAGTTTCGGCAGTATTTCAGTTAAATAAGGTGATAACTTCAATGAACGAAGTTTCGGCAGTATTTCAGTTAAATCAGGTCATCACTTCAATGGACGCAGTTTCGGCAGTATTTCAGTTGAAGCAGGTGACAACTTCAATGAACGCAGTTTGAGCAGTATTTCAGTTAAATCAGGTGACAACTTCAATTAATGCAGTTTCGGCAGTATTTCAGTTAAATCAGGTGATCACTTCTATGAACGCAGTTTCGGCAGTTTTTCAGTTAAATCCGGTGATCACTTTAATGAACGAAGTTTCGGCAGTATTTCACTTAAATCAATCAGGTGACAACTTCAATTAACGCAGTTTCAGCAGTATTTCAGTTAAATCAGGTGATCACTTCTATGAACGCAGTTTCAGCAGTATTTCAGTTAGATCAGGTGACAACTTCAATTAACGCAGTTTCGGCAGTATTTCACTTAAATCAATCAGGTGACAACTTCAATTAACGCAGTTTCAGCAGTATTTCAGTTAAATCAATCAGGTGACCACTTCAATTAACGCAGATTCAGCAGTATTTCAGTTAAATAAGGTGATCACTTCTATGAACGCAGTTTCAGCAGTATTTCAGTTAGATCAGGTGACAACTTCAATTAACGCAGTTTCGGCAGTATTTCACTTAAATCAGGTGATCACTTGTATGAACACAGTTTCGGCAGTATTTCAGTTAATTCAATCAGGTGACCACTTCAATGAACGCAGTTTCGGCAGTATTTCAGTTAAATCAGGTGATAACTTCAATGAACGAAGTTTTGGCAGTATTTCAGTTAAATCAGGTAATCACTTCAATGGACGCAGTTTCGGCATTATTTCAGTTGAAGCAGGTGACAACTTCAATTCACGCAGTTTCGGCAGTATTTCAGTTAAATCAGGTGATCACTTCTATGAACGCAGTTTCGGCAGTATTTCAGTTAAATCAAGTGATCACTTCAATGAACGAAGTTTCGGCAGTATTTCGGTTAAATCAATCAGGTGACCACTTCAATTAACGCAGTTTCAGCAGTATTTCCGTTAAATCAATCAGGTGACCACTTCAATTAACGCCGTTTCAGCAGTATTTCAGTTAAATCAATCAGCTGACCACTTCAATGAACGCAGTTTCGGCAGTATTTCAGTTAAATCAGGTGATCACTTCATAGAACGCAGTTTCTGCAGTATTTCAGATAAATCAGGTGACAACTTCAATGAACGCAGTTTCGGCAGTATTTCAGTTAAATCAATCAGGTGACCACTTCAATGAACGCAGTTTCGGCAGTATTTCAGTTAAATCAGGTGATCACTTCATATAACGCAGTTTCGGCAGTATTTCAGTTAAATCAGGTGATAACTTCAATTAACGCAGTTTCGGCAGTATTTCAGTAAAGTCAGGTGATCACTTGTATGAACGCAGTTTCGGCAGTATTTCAGTTGAATCAGGTGATCACTTAAATGAACGCAGTTTCGGCAGTATTTTAGTTAAATCAGGTGATCACTTCAATGAACGCAGTTTTGGCAGTATTTCAGTTAAATCAATCAGGTGACCACTTCAATTAACGCAGTTTTGGCAGTATTTCAGTTAAATCAATCAGGTGACCACTTCAATTAACGCAGTTTCAGCAGTATTTCAGTTAAATCAGGTGATCTCTTCTATGAACGCAGTTTCAGCAGTATTTCAGTTAGATCAGGTGACAACTTCAATTAACGCAGTTTCGGCAGTATTTCAGTTAAATCACGTGATCACTTCAATGAACGAAGTTTCGGCAGTATTTTAGTTAAATCAATCAGATGACAACTTCAATTAACGCAGTTTCAGCAGTATTTCAGTTAAATCAGGTGACAACTTCAATTAACGCAGTTTCGGCAGTATTTCAGTTAAATCAGGTGATCACTTCAATGAACGAAGTTTCGGCAGAATTTCAGTTAAATCAATCAGGTGACCACTTCAATTAACGCAGTTTCAGCAGTATTTCAGTTAAATCAGGTGACAACTTCAATGACCGCAGTTTCAGCAGTATTTCACTTAAATCAATCAGGTGCCTACTTCAATGAACGCAGTTTCGGCAGTATTTCAGTTAAATCAGGTGATCACTTCAATCTTCAATGAATGAAGTTTCGGCAGTGTTCCAGTTAAATTAATCAGGTGACAACTTCAATTAACGCAATTTTAGTTAAATTAGGTGATCAGTTCTATGAACGCAGTTTCGGCAGTATTTCAGATAAATCAAGTGATCACTTCAATGAACGAAGTTTCGGCATAATTTCAGTTAAATCAGGTGACAACTTCATTGAACGCAGTTTCAGCAGTATTTCAGTTAAATAATTGAAGTGATCACTTCAATGAACGCAGTTTCGGCAGTATTTCAGTTGAATCAGGTGATTACTTCAATGAAAGCAGTTTCGGCAGTATTTCAGTTAAATCAGGTGATCACTTCAATCTTCAATGAATGAAGTTTCGGCAGTGTTCCAGTTAAATTAATCAAGTGACAACTTCAATTAACGCAATTTCAGCAGTATTTCAATTAAATCAATCAGGTGACTACTTCAATGAAAGCAGTTTCGGCAGTATTTCAGTTAAATCAGGTGATCACTTCAATCTTCAATGAATGAAGTTTCGGCAGTGTTCCAGTTAAATTAATCAAGTGACAACTTCAATTAACGCAATTTCAGCAGTATTTCAGTTAAATCAATCAGGTGACCACTTCAATTAACGCAGTTTCGGCAGTATTTCAGTTAAATCAGGTGATCACTTCATATAACGCAGTTTCGGCAGTATTTCAGTTAAATCAGGTGATAACTTCAATTAACGCAGTTTCGGCAGTATTTCAGTAAAGTCAGGTGATCACTTGTATGAACGCAGTTTCGGCAGTATTTCAGTTGAATCAGGTGATCACTTAAATGAACGCAGTTTCGGCAGTATTTTAGTTAAATCAGGTGATCACTTCAATGAACGCAGTTTTGGCAGTATTTCAGTTAAATCAATCAGGTGACCACTTCAATTAACGCAGTTTTGGCAGTATTTCAGTTAAATCAATCAGGTGACCACTTCAATTAACGCAGTTTCAGCAGTATTTCAGTTAAATCAGGTGATCTCTTCTATGAACGCAGTTTCAGCAGTATTTCAGTTAGATCAGGTGACAACTTCAATTAACGCAGTTTCGGCAGTATTTCAGTTAAATCAGGTGATCACTTCTATAAACGCAGTTTCGGCAGTATTTCAGTTAAATCAGGTGATCACTTCAATGAACGAAGTTTCGGCAGTATTTTAGTTAAATCAGGTGATCACTTCAATGAACGAAGTTTCGGCAGAATTTCAGTTAAATCAATCAGGTGACCACTTCAATTAACGCAGTTTCAGCAGTATTTCAGTTAAATCAGGTGACAACTTCAATGACCGCAGTTTCAGCAGTATTTCAGTTAAATCAGGTGACAGCTTCAATTAACGCAGTTTCAGCAATATTTCAGTTAAATCAGGTGATCTCTTCTATGAACGCAGTTTCAGCAGTATTTCAGTTAAATCAATCAGGTGACCACTTCAATTAACGCAGTTTCAGCAGTATTTCAGTTAAATCAGGTGATCACTTCTATGAACGCAGTTTCAGCAGTATTTCAGTTACATCAGGTGACAACTTTAATTAACGCAGTTTCGTCAGTATTTCACTTAAATCAGGTGATTACTTGTATGAACACAGTTTCGGCAGTATTTCAGTTAATTCAATCAGGTGACCACTTCAATGAACGCAGTTTCGGCAGTATTTCAGTTAAATCAGGTGATAACTTCAATGAACGAAGTTTTGGCAGTATTTCAGTTAAATCAGGTAATCACTTCAATGGACGCAGTTTCGGCATTATTTCAGTTGAAGCAGGTGACAACTTCAATGAACGCAGTTTTAGCAGTATTACAGTTAAATCAATCAGGTGACCACTTCAATGAACGTAGTTTCGGCATTATTTCAGTTAAATCAGGTGACAACTTCTTTCACGTAGTTTCGGCAGTATTTCAGTTAAATCAGGTGATCACTTCTATGAACGCAGTTTCGGCAGTATTTCAGTTAAATCAAGTGATCACTTCAATGAACGAAGTTTCGGCAGTATTTCAGTTAAATCAATCAGGTGACCACTTCAATTAACGCAGTTTCAGCAGTATTTCCGTTAAATCAATCAGGTGACCACTTCAATTAACGCAGTTTCAGCAGTATTTCAGTTAAATCAGGTGATCACTTCAATCTTCAATGAATGAAGTTTCGGCAGTGTTCCAGTTAAATTAATCAGGTGACAACTTCAATTAACGCAATTTCAGCAGTATTTCTGTTAAATCAATCAGGTGACCACTTCAATTAACGCAGTTTCGGCAGTATTTCAGTTAAATCAATCAGGTGACCACTTCAATGAACGCAGTTTCGGCAGTATTTCAGTTAAATCAGGTGACAACTTCATAGAACGCAGTTTCGGCAGTTTTTCAGTTAAATCAAGTGATAACTTCAATTAACGCAGTTTCGGCAGTATTTCAGTAAAATCAGGTGATCACTTGTATGAACGCAGTTTCGGCAGTATTTCAGTTGAATCAGGTGATCACTTAAATGAACGCAGTTTCGGCAGTATTTTAGTTAAATCAGGTGATCACTTCAATGAACGCAGTCTTGGCAGTATTTCAGTTAAATCAATCAGGTGACCACTTCAATTAACGCAGTTTTGGCAGTATTTCAGTTAAATCAATCAGGTGACCACTTCAATTAACGCAGTTTCAGCAGTATTTCAGTTAAATCAGGTGATCTCTTCTATGAACGCAGTTTCAGCAGTATTTCAGTTAGATCAGGTGACAACTTCAATTAACGCAGTTTCGGCAGTATTTCAGTTAAATCACGTGATCACTTCAATGAACGAAGTTTCGGCAGTATTTTAGTTAAATCAATCAGATGACAACTTCAATTAACGCAGTTTCAGCAGTATTTCAGTTAAATCAGGTGACAACTTCAATTAACGCAGTTTCGGCAGTATTTCAGTTAAATCAGGTGATCACTTCTATGAACGCAGTTTCGGCAGTATTTCAGTTAAATCAGGTGATGACTTCAATGAACGAAGTTTCGGCAGAATTTCAGTTAAATCAATCAGGTGACCACTTCAATTAACGCAGTTTCAGCAGTATTTCAGTTAAATCAGGTGACAACTTCAATGACCGCAGTTTCAGCAGTATTTCAGTTAAATTAATCAGGTGACTACTTCAATGAACGCAGTTTCGGCAGTATTTCAGTTAAATCAGGTGATCACTTCAATCTTCAATGAATGAAGTTTCGGCAGTGTTCCAGTTAAATTAATCAGGTGACAACTTCAATTAACGCAATTTCAGTTAAATCAGGTGATCACTTCTATGAACGCAGTTTCGGCAGTATTTCAGATAAATCAGGTGATCACTTCAATGAACGAAGTTTCGGCATAATTTCAGTTAAATCAGGTGACAACTTCATTGAACGCAGTTTCAGCAGTATTTCAGTTAAATAATTCAAGTGATCACTTCAATGAACGCAGTTTCGGCAGTATTTCAGTTGAATCAGGTGATTACTTCAATGAAAGCAGTTACGGCAGTATTTCAATTAAATCAATCAGGTGACTACTTTAATGAACGCAGTTTCGGCAGTATTTCAGTTAAATCAGGTGATCACTTCAATCTTCAATGAATGAAGTTTCGGCAGTGTTCCAGTTAAATTAATCAGGTGACAACTTCAATTAACGCAATTTCAGCAGTATTTCAGTTAAATCAATCAGGTGACCACTTCAATTAACGCAGTTTCGGCAGTATTTCAGTTAAATCAATCAGGTGACCACTTCAATTAACGCAGTTTCGGAAGTATTTCAGTTAAATCAGGTGACAACTTCATAGAACGCAGTTTCGGCAGTATTTCAGTTAAATCAGGTGATCACTTCATAGATCGCAGTTTCGGCAGTATTTCAGTTAAATCAATCAGGTGACCACTTCAATGAACGCAGTTTTGGCAGTATTTCAGTTAAATCAGGTGACAACTTCATAGAACGCAGTTTCGGCAGTATTGCAGTTAAATCAGGTGATCACTTCATAGAACGCAGTTTCGGCAGTATTTCAGTTAAATCAATCAGGTGACTACTTCAATTAACGCAGTTTCGGCAGTATATCAGTGTAATCAATCAGGTGACCACTTCAATGAACGCAGTTTCGGTAGTATTTCAGTTAAATCAGGTGATCACTTCAATGAATTAAGTTTCGGCAGTATTCCAGTTAAATTAATCAGGTGACCACTTCAATGAACGCAGTTTCGGCAGTGTTTCAGTTAAATCAGGTGACAACTTCAATTAACGCAGTTTCGGCAGTATTTCAGTTAAATCAGGTGACAACTTCAATGAACGCAGTTTTGGCAGTATTTCAGTTAAATCAATCAGGTGACCACTTCAATGAACGCAGTTTCGGCAGTATATCAGGTGATCACTTCATAGAACGCAGTTTCTGCAGTATTTCAGTTTAATCAGGTGACAACTTCAATGAACGCAGTTTCGGCAGTATTTCAGTTAAATCAATCAGGTGACCACTTCAATGAACGCAGTTTCGGCAGAATTTCAGTTAAATCAGGTGATCACTTCAATGAACGCAGTTTCGGCAGTATTTCAGTTAAATCAGGTGACAACTTAAATTAACGGAGTTTTGGTAGTATTTTAGTTACATCAGGTGGACAACTGCAATTAACGCAGTTTCGGCAGTATTCCAGTTAAATCAGGTGATCACTTCATTTAACGCAGCAGTTTCGGCAGTATTTCAGTTCAATCAGGTGATCACTTCATATAACGCAGTTTCGACAGTATTTCAGTTAAAGCAGGTGATCATTTCAATGAACGAAGTTTCGGCAGTATTTCAGTTAAATCAGGTGATCACTTCAATGAACGCAGTTTCGGCAGTATTTCAATTAAATCATGTGATCACTTCATAGAACGCAGTTTCGGCAGTATTTCAGTTAAATCAGGTGACAACTTCAATTAACGCAGTTTCAGCAGTATTTCAGTTAAATCAGGTGACAACTTCAATGAACGAAGTTTCAGCAGTATTTCGATTATATCAATCAGGTGACCACTTCAATGAACGAAGTTTCGGCAGTATTTCAGTTAAATCAGGTGATCACTTCATAGAACGCAGTTTCGGCAGTATTTCAGTTAAATCAGGTGACAACTTCAATGAACGCAGTTTCGGCAGTATTTCAGTTAAATCAATCAGGTGACCACTTCAATGATTGCAGTTTCGGCAGTATTTCAGTTAAATCAGGTGATCACTTCAATTAACGCAGTTTCGGCAGTATTTCAGTTAAATCAGGTGACAACTTCAATAAACGCAGTTTCGGCAGTATTTCAGTTAAATCAGGTGACAACTTCAATTAGCGCAGTTTCGGCAGTATTTCAGTTAAATCAGGTGACAACTTCAATTATTCTAAACAAAACATTTTATAGACATTTTAGCCCATTGGTGGGAAACGAATGTCTTTTTTAAATCCATTTGAATAAATGAATGTATAACCCAAGGTCAACCTGTGTTTAAATAGATTGGATAGATACAATTGTACTGAAAAATTTCGTGAAATATGTAGGAAAATGTGACCTATTAGTCCATGGGCCAGACCAGATTTTGGTACCACCTAAGGTGGCAAATTCTAGTAAGTTGTTTGAAAGGGACTATACCTCTAGGTAATATTTCAAGATGATAGCCATTCCCAAGTGGTAGCTTAGTCACAGTTATCATCATTCAAAAACGACAACCCTTGTTCCAGATAATTGAACAAGCTGTGTTTCTTGCCACCTGCCCTTAGTCACCAAAGTTTACTCATTTGACAAGTTTAATTGTGCCAGAAATATGCATAGCAATGAACTCCATCATTTTAGAGGCAACACGTTTTAATAAATGTGATAATTGTCCTAGAAAAGGCATTTTCGGGTGAAAATTTGTCCAAAAACAGGTCCGTTTTGAAATTCTGAACATGCATGTTCTCTTGTCACTTCACCATACCTTCGTTTATTTGGACATATGATACTATTTTAATCATACATTACCAAGCTATTCAATGAAATAAGCCAGAAGTATGTTTTGTTATCCATATTCAACTCAATGACACTTTCCTGACCTCTACCCCCTAATTCAGCATTTTTTTTTGATAAAACCAATATGTGGCGTTGATCTCCATACTTCTGGATTTTGTTGTGGATTTTTGTACTTCCTTGGAGGAAAATATCACTCCTCCTATGTATTGTACTGTAAAGGGGCTATACACTTGCACAATGGGGGAAAGAAGAAGCAAACTACTTAAAGAAATATTTAAAATCTGGTACTTTCTGAAAATCTAAAGAAGTATTATCTCTTTCTTCTTCATCAAGATTTCACACATTAGCCTATAACATACTACATGTCTAGTCTATAATATCCCTTTGCACCATTAAACAAGAACATTCTGTATCAGAACATTCTTATACAAGAGGAAGATACTTATCTGACCCATACCCTTAATTATCCCCATTTTCAGAATATAACCAACCTATGACATATCTTCCTTGACATTGATGACATCAAACATACATCCACAATTGTCACTTTATTTTGACTTTGTTAACAATATATGTATTAAGTACAAATGCTATTGAGTCATCATTATCTCCATCATCGTCTCATCTTTCTTCTATTACCACACATCATCCCAAATTGTACTTGTCATTAGGATCACTAGATTCACTAATAATACACTATATGTCCAAGGGTATTATAACTGTTTATTCATCATCACCATCCCCACTGTCATCATGGCTGAATAGTTCCACAGCAGCTTTTTTCATCATCATCCTCCCTCTGATTGCTGCAGGTTTGTAGCTTGCACATTTTTGTACACGTAAGTTTGTTGGCAAGGCAGGAGCAGTCTGGAAGCTTACAGGTCCGTTCACACTTGCAGGCCATAAGTTCCAGAACAGTCATTGGCGCCAGGGGTCCCTGCATCCAGTCTACCATTAGTATGTGAAAGATAGCTCTCATCCTATTTAAGTTTAGAAATTATCATGTATACAATATAATTATTAGAGCAAGATACTTAGGCAACATCTATATATTGTATTTATTTTCATACCATTAAAATTGTCATCCATTTTCCACCCATGTCCTGTTAGGTCTGGCAAGTCTGGCTGTGCTTCCAGACAATGCCTCCATACTGCTGTCTGGTAATTGGCATGCTGTATTTGCAGCTGTAAGCGGAAAGTATGCTTGAATCAACTCCACCCCTTTTGTTACAGAACAGCAGGTAGCGCAGATCTTTGACATCAGATGTATTAGTTGATGGTGCATACATCCTACAGACGAATGATTCCAACTTGCTGTGTAATTCCTCCTCCCAGGATGTTCCCATAGGTTTTGAATTCACTGTTTCCTCTGACAAGTTTGAGAGCGGTGAGTTTTCCTCGTCCTGCAAAAGCACTGACGCTATCACAACCCGTAAAAGCGTGTACACCTACAAGAGCATCAAATAGGTAATCTCCAAGAGTCTGAGCAAGGTTACTGATGTTGATGTACCTTGTTCGATTCTGAGTGCCAAATTTCTGATACAAATTTATCCTCTTACAGTTGCCCTTATCACGTTTACCATTGCAATGGAATTAGATAAGCGACGTTTTTTTATGCTCTATAATTCCACATTTTATCGTATAACCCTATGTTGTGGGTACTCAAAAGAAGCGTATTACCATGGACACTATATTACATATATACTGTCCCTGGTCTCACTGACAATACATGATTTGGTTCATTGATAATAATGATGATGCTGTATTCAACATACAGATGCCAGATATTTGACAGATTTGTGTTGAGTGATAGCTAGTGCAGCTATTTCGTCTTCTAGATTTGAAGGTGGGTAACTCTGAGGACCGCTCCCTTTCACATTGGTTTTTTGTTCTCTTGACGTTTTTATTTGACCTTTAAGGTACAGGCATTGGTCTTTTGCGCGACACTTCATCTCATCATTGTGAAAATGTGTGCCCAGTAACTAGGGAATCCTATGATGCATGGTTTCTCATTTTTACCTTTAAGTGTGACCTTGACCTTTAAGGTAGATGCATGGGTCTTGTGCACGACACTTCATCTCATCATGGTGAACATGTGTGCCCAGTAACTAGGGAATCCTATGATGCATGGTTGAGATGAGTGCCGGACAAGGTACAGTCCTATCAAATTGTACCCATTTTGATATTTGACCTGTAAGTGGGACCTTGACATTTGAGGTACAGGTCTGGGTCTTGTGTGCGGCATGCTGCCTCATCATGGTTAACGTATGTGCCAAATTTCTTGGAAATCCTATAATGCATGGTTAAGATGCGGCCCGAACAAGGTACATCCAGTTCAGTCCTATCAAACATGTACTCATTTTGATATTTGACCTCTAAGTGTGATGATATTTGAGATACATGCCTGGGTCTTGTGCAAGACACCCTGCCTCAGCATGGTGAACGTTTATGCCAAGTTTCTTGCTAATCCTATGATGCATTGTAAAGATGTGAGCCGGAAAGGTTCGAACGCACATACACCATTGTAAAAGCTATGTCGAGCTCACGGCAAGCGGGCTCTACACAAACTAGAAATATCACTGAAGGTGATGAATACCCCCAGCTGGTGCCTGACAATATACATATGTATGAGAAATTCAAGGGGCCATAACTCATTTAAAAACAAGCAAATTCATGAAATTTATATCCCCCGCTTGCAGGAAATATTGTAGGAAAATGTTGAGGTTAGGTTTAAACATGTCAGTAGACTTTTTATTGAACATGTATTACAGGGTAAATTAAACGAACTTGGCCTAGGTTGTTACCAAGTTTGTGGCAGTTATTGCACGGAAACAGCAAGAAACGACTATTTTTGTTAAATAAGGGGCCATAACTCCACCGAATAAAGTCCGCCGAAAGTGACGATCGAACTAGGCCTAGGCATTTAACCTTGTTATCAAGTTTGAAAAAAAAAACGGTTCACATTTGTGGCAGTTATTGCACGGAAACAGCAAGAAACGACATTTTTTGTTAAATAAGGGGCCATAACTCCACTAAATAAAGTCCACCGAAAGTGACGATCGAACTTGGCCTAGCCCTTAAGGCATTTAACCTTGTAACCAATTTTGGAAAAAAACGGTTCACATTTGTGGCAGTTATTGCACGGAAACAGCAAGAAACAACATTTTTTGTTAAATAAGGGGCCATAACTCCACCGAATAAAGTCCGCCGAAAGTGACGATCGAACTTGGCCTAGCCCTTAAGGCATTTAACCTTGTTACCAAGTTTGAAAAAAAAAAATCCCATTTGTGGCAGTTATTGCACGGAAACAGCAAGAAACAAAAATTTTTGTTGAATAAGGGTCCATAACTACACCGAATAAAGTCCCCTGAAAGTGATGATCAAACTTGGCCTAGCCCTTAAGGCATTTAACCTTGTTACCAAGTTTGAAAAAAAACGGTTTACATTTGTGGCAGTAATTGCACGGAAACAGCAAGAAACGACATTTTGTGTTAAATAAGGGGCCATAACTCCACCAAATAAAGTCCGCCGAAAGTGACGATCGAACTTGGCCTAGCCCTTAAGGCATTTAACGTTGTTACCAAGTTTGAAAAAAAAAGGTTCACATTTGTGGCAGTTATTGCACGGAAACGGCAAGAAACAACATATTTTGTTAAATAAGGGGCCATAACTCCACCAAATAAAGTCCGCCGAAAGTGATATTCGAACTTGGCCTAGCCCTTAAGGCATTTAACGTTGTTACCAAGTTTGAAAAAAAAAGGTTCACATTTGTGGCAGTTATTGCACGGAAACGGCAAGAAACAACATATTTTGTTAAATAAGGGGCCATAACTCCACCAAATAAAGTCCGCCGAAAGTGATATTCGAACTTGGCCTAGCCGTTAAGGCATTTAACCTTGTTACCAAGTTTGAAAAGAAACGGTTCACATTTGCGGCAGTTATTGCACGGAAACGAAGTGTGACGGACGGACAGACGGACGGACGGACAAACCGAAATTAATAACCCCCCTTTTTTTCTTCGAAAAAGCGGGGGATAATAATTCGAGTGCAACAGGCCGACAATATGCACAACTAGGCTTAGTATCAATCATTCTTGTGAAGTTATATTGAAATTTGGTGATGATTGGACAAAGGCTTCTTAAGTTATTGAGCTGACAATACTAATTTTAGGTAATTTCTATAATTAAAGGGCAATAACTCTAGATTGACTATAGCGATATGGCTAGTTATCGAACTTGTCCGAGATATTATGCCAATACACATTCTGACAAAATGTGGTGATGATTGGAAAAAGGCTTCTAAAGTTATTGAGCTGACAAGACTAATTTTAGGTAATTTCTATAATTAAAGGGCGATAACTCTTGATTGACTAAAGCGATATGGCTAGTTATCGGACTTGTCCGAGATATTATCCCAATACACATTCTGACTAAATTTGGTGATGATTGGACAAAGGCTTCTTAAGTTATTGAGCTGACAAGACCAATTTTGGGTAATTTCTATAATTAAAGGGGATAACTCTCGATTGACTAAAGCGATATGGCTAGTTATCAAACTTGTCTGAGATATTATCCCAATACACATTCTGACTAAATTTGGTGATGATTGGACAAAGGCTTCTAAAGTTATTGAGCTGACAACATGTTGGACGTCGCCTGCCCGCCCGCCCGTACGCCGCAGGTAAAACTATAATACGATCCGTTTTTCAAAACGGGCGTATAAAAATGCGGCCTACAGAGTTTGAACAATATTTTCCTTTATTGACCTTGTTTCTGACCCAATATAACCCATATTCGAACTTGACCTAGATATCATTCAGCTCAACATTCTGACCAAATGTCAAGCTGCTGAAGCAATAAATGCGGCCTCTAGATTTTAAGATTTTCCTTCAATTTGACCGAGAGACCTATTTTTTGACCAAACATGACCCATGTTCGAACTTGACCTACATATCATCAATACAAACATTCTGATATAGTTTCAACATGTTCGAGTTGAAAATGTGGCCTCTAGAATGTTAACAAGATTACCCTTCAATTTGGCCTAGTGACCTAGATTTTGACCCAACATGAATCATGTTCGAACTTGACCTACATATCATCAATACAAATATTCTGATATAGTTTCAACATCTTCAAGTTGAAAATGTGGCCTCTAGAGTGTTAACAAGATTACCCTTCACTTTGGCCTAGTGACCTAGGTGAGCTAATAAAAAGACACAAAATCTTGTTCATTTTCTTTTCTTGAAAGAAGATCAATATCTAGCTATATAACCTATGGTGTGTTTTACCAGATAGGCTCTAGCATATTTTTGGTACCGTTATATGCAACATACAGCCACTTATTTTAGGCTTTCTAACTAACGCCTCTGAAGCAGACGATTTTTTAAAACATTGTGGAACAAGAAACCGCTGAAGACGGTAAGGCCGGATTGTCGGCAATTTGACCTTGAAAATCGACAAACCAAGGTCAAGGTCAAAGTAACCATAGAAATCAATAGAACTTGTTACTGGTTACCTTCAGGCAAAGTTTCAAGTTTGTAACCCTTTCCAGTGCTGAGATTGCCTCAACCTGAAACTTTAACCGATTTTGCCTCAACCTGAAACTTAACCAAAATGTTGACGGACAGACAGACAGACGGACGGACAGACAGACATCGCCAATCTATAGACCGTAATTGCTAGAGCAATCCAGCCAAAAACTGTTGAAAGCAAATTAAAACACAATTTGCTGTGATATAACTATTAAAATATTGAAAGCAAATTAAAACGCAAGTTGATGTGATATAACTATAAAACTGTTGAAAGCGGAGTAAAACGCAATTTGCTGTGATATAACTATATAACTGTTGAAAGCAAATTAAAACGCAATTTGCAGTGATATCACTATAAAACTGTTGAAAGCAAATTAATACGCAAGTTGTCGTGATATAACTATAAAACTGTTGAAATCAAATTAAAACGAAAGTTGCCATGATATAACTATAAAACTTTTGAAAGCAAATAAAAACGCAAGTTGCCATGATAAAACTTTAAAACTTTTGAAAGTAAATTAAAACACAAGTTGATATAACTATAAAACTGTTGAAAGCAAATTAAAACGCAAGTTGCCGTGATATAACTGTTAAACTGTTGAAAGGGGAGTAAAATGCAATTTGCTGTGATATAACTATATAACTGTTGAAAGCAAATTAAAACGCAATTTGCAGTGATATAACTATAAAACTGTTGAAAGCAAATTAATACGCAAGTTGTCGTGATATAACTATAAAACTGTTGAAATCAAATTAAAACGAAAGTTGCCATGATATAACTATAAAACTGTTGAAAGCAAATAAAAATGCAAATTGCCATGATAAAACTATAAAACTGTTGAAAGCAAATTAAAACACAAGTTGATATAACTATAAAACTGTTGAAAGCCAATTAAAATGCGAGTTGCCGTGATATAACTATAAAACTGTTGAAAGCAAATTAAAACGCAAGTTGCCGTGATATAACTATAAAACTGTAGAAAGCAAATTAAAACGCAAGTTGCTGTGATGTAACTTTAACCAAAATGTTGACGGACAGACAGACAGACAGACAGACAGACAGAAGACAGACAGACAGACACACAGACAGACGGGCAATAGCAACATGAAGGTCAAGAGTTATCATGGAAATCAAAAGAACATGTTAGTGGCTACACACAGACCAATTTTCAAGTTTGTAGCTCTTTCCATGTCCGAGATTTTGCTTCAACCAAAAACTTTAACCAAAATGTTGACGGACAGACAGACAGACAGACGGGCAATAGCAAGGTGAAGAGTTATCATGGAAATCAAAAGAACATGTTAGTGGCCACACACAGCCCAATTTTCAAGTTTGTAGCTCTTTCCATGTCCGAGATTTTGCTTCAACCAGAAACTTTAACCAAAATGTTGACGGACAGACAGACAGACAGACGGGCAATAGCAAGGTGAAGGTGAAGAGTTATCA
Organism: Serripes groenlandicus; assembly: GCA_031761405.1. Classification (NCBI taxonomy): domain Eukaryota; kingdom Metazoa; phylum Mollusca; class Bivalvia; order Cardiida; family Cardiidae; genus Serripes; species Serripes groenlandicus. Next base: position 104,785,034 of record JASEVX010000001.1, on the reverse strand, counting down.
TGGAAGTCAAAAGAACATGTTAGTGGCTACACACAGACCAATTTTCAAGTTTGTAGCTCTTTCCATGTCTGAGATTTTGCTTAACCAGAAACTTTAACCATTTTGCCTAACCTGAAACTTTAACCAAAATGTTGACGGACAGACAGACAGACAGACAGACGGACAGACGGACATCGCCAATCTATAGACCGGAATTGCTTGAGCAATCCGGCCAAAAATGAGAAATTGCTCAATAGCTATAGATCCATTATAGAGTTTATCCATATATTCATGTATATGATTACAAAGTATTTTGCAGCAGAATTGTTGTATGTGGGAAAGGGTTACAAAAGGAATCATAATAGAAAATGAATAATCTATCACATTTAAAAATAGCATACAACTATGGTTATTATAAATTTTATTTTTCAATCAATTCTTCGATTGAATAGTTAATAATTCTTTCAAGACATACATACATTTTATGCTTAAGTAATTCATATAAATATCAAGGGACATTATGGTTTTTTTCTGATACACCTGCCTTTTAAATATTTAAGAAAATCATGCAACATTTAAAAATTTGGAAGATTAACATTGCTGTCAGAAAGAAATGGAAGAATTGTGTGTTTAACCTTCTCTTTCATACAGATACATTTTGATGCCACTACAGTAAACCACTTTTGAATAAGGATACTTTCAATCCTAGACACTTTTCTCATATTTGCCTAGATATTTTCAAAGTTGTCTTCCGCAAATTTCATGTTTTTGGGAAAGAGTAGAATTTTTTCAACAATGTTTTCAAAGTAGTTGTTGTCAAGGAAAAGTGTATAATAAAACAGACACATTTACCAGTTCATGAAAGAGATGTACGGGAATGTCAACTGAATTCTAGAAACAACTTGGTTCACAGTAAATAAGAAAGGGCCAAAACAGCAATATTTCAATATTGATCCTGCAAAGAGATTGCATGACATATAAAAATTATGATTTCATTAATTTTGTTGATTATTCCATACTCTTTAGAAAAAAAGTATCTTTTCACCATAACATTTTAAATCAAGCAGCACTTTATTTTTTTTTCTACTGGTGTTTTCAACTCGAAAGTCTTAACAAAGTGTAACAGGAACAGCATAAAATACTTTTCATAAAAATCAGGAAGCTAAACAATGATATAAAAGTTTCACCTTTAGATATTAGCAAAAGATAAAAAGCAACAAAAAAGACAAATTTACAAAACATTAGAGTTCAATATGAACCGATAAAATATATTAATTATAAAGAAAAAAAGTAACAAAATCTTCTCTTGTTGACATACATTAGTATAATGAATGTCTTATTCATATATATGAAAGTATATTTCTGCAAACGGTAAATCTTTTACAACATTTCACATGCATCAGAGCTCTAGATAAGGTCAGTATTTCAAATTTCAAAAGCCTTATTTGACACACAAATCCTATGTTGTTGGTACTCAAAAGAATCGTCTCAGTGAGACGATTCTTTTTAGTACCCACAACATAGGGTTTAATTGACTCGTAAGAGAGATATTGATGGGAAAAGACCAGCTTACTCATCCTTATTTAGTCCTCTGCTTGATACACATGACATCTGATGGCTCCACAGCAGAATATTTTTTCATAATGAGCAATTTCAATTGTACTCACAATGTTTTCTACTTGGCTTTTAAAATCATATTTTAATCTGCCAAAATTGTTTAATCTTTAATACATAAAATTATGTTTCCAATAGGGACGATATTAAAACAAAAATCAACTAGCATTAAATCCCCAAAGGTAGTTTTTTTTTATGATGTAGTTCATGGAACAGTAAAATACATTGAACACTTTCCCACATACAACAATGTTTTCAAGAGTCGTCTGCTGCAGATGAGTCAAAATGTGTCTATAGGTGGGAAAGGGTTAACTTGATAAAAGAGCCTTTAGTTACTATATATGAATATAAACTTTTATTATCATCTAACACCAAAATTTAAAATCTATGTACAAATTGACAGGGAGACTTTTCCACTAGACATGACAGTAATGTGCTATCACAGTACCTCAAAACTGATTCATGGTTAAACCATTCCCACATACGATAAATATGCAGTCAACAAATTAAATGTACATGTATAACAAACCTGCATCAAGTCAATTTTGAAAACGGCGAGGTGAAAAGAATTAAAAATCTCTGTAAATGAAAGTATGCTTATTGAATGAAGTTGAAAACATTGTGGTACTAAGAGAAATTGCTCATCATGAGCTATTTCTCCTCTTGTCACTTTGTTTTTAAAAGTTGTCTTCTGCAGATAGGTCAAAAACAAGGGTTAAGCAGCAGACAACTTTTGAACAATTTTATATATTAGGAGACGTTTTTCTTTTCTCACAATGTTTTCAACTCTATCATATCGCACAGTTATATAGAGGGTAATGGTTTGTTTCAAATCAGTAAGCAACAAATGGGATCTTTTCATGAATTGTGGTGCCACAAGTAAAAAAAAAAACTTTTCTTTTTTTTTATATTCATGGTTGGAAATACATCTTGATCTTGTCTCTTAACCCTTTCCCACATACAGACACTTTATGATGCAGTACCTCATATGGTACATGTACATTTTTCATTGAAATTATTTTGAATCATGAACCCCTTTTCCATGTATTGATGCAAACAAAGCAGACAAGTCTTGAAAACAAAGTGACAAAAGAAAAAAATGTCACATAATGAACAATTTCTCCTGTTGCCACAATGTTTTCAACTCTATTTAATAATAACTTTCAATTGTACAGATTTTCCATTGTTTTACTTACTTGTTTTTAAGCCATCTGCTGCAGATTCGTTTTAAAGGGTTTAACTCTATTTAATAAGTAAACTTTCATTTAAAGACATTATCCTCATCTATACCTATGCAACACTCAGCAAACAATGTAAGGAAAATTATGTTGCAACTATGATCCAAGTTTGAAAGCCCTAGCACTTGTACCTTTTGAGAAACAGTACAAAAACAATAAACGTTGAGCTAAACACAAATGTTTGCCGCATTCACCAGAAAAGCTATACCACAGTCCAGCTTTCACTACTGCATCCTTATGAGACAAAAATGACAGAAATGTTTATGTTACCGTTATCAGTTTAGCTGATATGCTGTTTAAGATAGATCTGTGATAAAAAATATCCAAGGAGACAAATTTATAATACGTGGAAAATTGGAAAGTATGATTAACCCTTTACCTCATACGACAATTCTGCAGCAGACAACTTTGAACATATTTTGTCAAAACATAGAAATTCTCCCTAATTGAATGGATAACCTATGACTAAAAGTGGAAAACATTGTGGCAAAATGAGAAATTGCACGTTTTGTGCAATTTCTTCTTTTGTCACTATGTTTTCAAAAAGCTGTCTGCTGCGGAGGCGTCAGAAAGCGTCTATATGAGGGAAAGGGTTAAAACTGATATTTGTTTACTTTGTGGTTAAAGGATTTTTTTTCCACTTTTTTGCCACCAATATTTTCTGCTGCAGGTGTCAAATGTCATCTGTATCAGACAAAAAGAGTAAACCTTTTCCCTTATATAGACGCTTTCTGACACCTCTGCAGCAGACAGCCTCTTTAAAAACATGGCGACAGAAGAAGAAATTGCTCAAAAGAAGCAATTTCTCCATTTGTCACCATGTTTTCAACTCTATTCAATTATTGTACATTCATTTAACCCTTTCCCTCATACGACAATTCTGCAGCAGACGACTTTAAACATGTTTTGTGAAAAAATGGAAAATCTCTATAATTGAATGGTTAACCTATGACGAAAAGTGGAAAACATTGTTGCAAAAGGAGAAATTGCTCGTTTTGAGCAATTTCTTCTTTTGTCCCTATGTTTTCAAAAAGCTGTCTGCTGCAGAGGCGTCAAAAGCGTCTATATGAGGGAAAGGGTTAAAGGGAGTTCCCAAATGTTTTCAGGTATGTTTTCAAAGTCATCTGCTGCAGATTTGCTGTATGAGGGAAAGGGTTAATATTGCAAAAATGATCCTTTCTCTTAACCTTTTTGAAAGTTTACATGACACAGTTACAAGCAATGGAAGCCTGATCAGACTGCACAGAGATGCAACCTGATAAGGGTCTACATTAATTCAAAATGTAGCATCTCGAAAACTGGAAGTATGATTTTGATACACAGTTCAAAGATATATGGGAAAAGGAGAAATTCATAATATTGTACAATTTCTCCTTTTTCCTTAATGTGTGTAATAAATCATCTGCAAGTAAGTTTCAGTGTTTCAAATGCTTACATCTTCACTTAACCCTTTTTCCACCTATAGACGCATCTGCAGCAGACGACGTTCGAAAACATGGTGACAGAAGCAGAAATTGCTCAAAACAAGCAATTTCTCCTTTTGCCACAATGTTTTCAACATCTGTCTGCAGATATGCTGATATGTGGAAAAGGGTTAAAAGTGACAAATTTACTAATAAGCCTCTTTAAGGGCCTTACAGTACTACCAGTCTGTACTCATCGTTAAGTTGTGTTAACAAAAGAATCACATATAATAAATGATGAAGGAAAACACAAAATCTGTCCGTGTCTGTCGCAGTCACTTTCACAGTTTATAACTGGCAGATTGAAGCTTCCATCTATGTGTGTGTGGAGAGTGAAATAAAAACTCGATACTTTTTCATCTGCTTTTTTCCCTTCATTCTATTCCAATTAGTTCCATTTCAAAAATTAGCGTAGCATTCGGCGGTATAGTGGAAACAGTCAAGGTAAATAATAGTTTGAGCAAGCTTGAAAAAAAACGTACGAGTCACTCTCCAGATAAACCACATTCTTAGGTTGTTTGTGATAATATTGATAAAGATCTGGCTGTCTATTAATCATCTTCCAAACACAGACAATTTCTGGTGCCATTTTAACAGAAGAATTTTGAAAACATAATGAGCATTTCTCCTTTTACAAAAACAAATTTACCTTTTTACAATTATTGCCTAGCATCGAAAATATTGTAGCAGAAGGGAAAATTACTCATTATGAGCAATATCTCCTTTTGTCACATTGTTTTAAAATGTCTGCAAAGAAAGTGGTCATAGTTACAAAAGTGTGAACAGGATATGGAAGCATCCAATAATAGATCGCTGGATGGCTATTATGTGCCAAAGGCCATAAGTTCCTTAGTAAGTTACCAGTACTACTGGTTCATTTATCCTGACACCAGGGAGTCATTTGTCATGCTATACCCCACAATCCTGACACCAGGGAGTCATTTGTCATGCTATACCCCACAATCCTGACACCAGGGAGTCATTTGTCATGCTATACCCCACAATCCTGACACCAGGGAGTCATTTTTCATGCTATACCCCATAATCCTGAGCACCAAGGAGGGAAAGCCATTACTACCATTTTTAAAGTAGTCGGTTGTAGAAGAGAATTTCTGAAACAACTAGAATTGTTTTTGCAAAAAACAGATGTCTACCCCTCAAATAACTGTCAAAATCTCTCAAAACATTCCAACCTATAAAGCAGACAATGGGTTCTGCACATCGCCTTGATGAGGTGAACATGTGACCCAAGTTTCATGAAAATCTTTCAAGCCGTCTTGGAGATATGGAGCGGACACGATTTGGGACAGAAAGACGACAGACAGACGGACAGACAGTCGAGACATGGGTTCTGCACATCGCCTTGATGAGGTGAACATGTGACCCAAGTTTCATGAAAATCCTTCAAGCCATCTTGGAGATATGGAGCGGACACGATTTGGGACAGACAGACGGACAGACAGTCGAGACATGGGTTCTGCACATCGCCTTGATGAGGTAAACATGTGACCCAAGTTTCATGAAAATCCTTCAAGCCGTCTCTGAGATATGGAGTGGACACGATTTGAGACAGACAGACAGTCGAGACATGGGTTCTGCACATCGCCTTGATGAGGTGAACATGTGACCCAAGTTTCATGAAAATCCTTCAAGCCATCTTGGATATATGGAGCGGACACGATTTGAGACAGACAGACAGACGAGACATGGGTTCTGCACATCGCCTTGATGAGGTGAACATGTGACCCAAGTTTCATGAAAATCCTTCAAGCCGTCTTGGAGATATGGAGCGGACACGAAATAAAGCCTCAAACCTTTGACCTTCAAGCGTGACCTTGTCCTTGAACCGGTATCGTCGCGACATGGGTTCTGCACATTGCCTTGATGAGGTGAACATGTGACCTAAGTTTCATGAAAATCAAGCCGTCTTGGAGATATGGAGCTGACACGAAATAAAGCCTCAAACCTTTGCCCTTCAAGTGTGACCTTGACCTTGAACCGGTATGGTTGAGACATGGGTTCTGCACATCGCCTTGATGAGGTGAACATGTGACCCAAGTTTCATGAAAATCCTTCAAGCCGTCTTTGAGATATGGAGCGGACATGATTTCAGACAGACAGACAGACAGACAGACAGACATACACAGACAGACGGACAGACAGACAGACCCCAAGGACAAAAACAATATATCTCCCCTGTATACAGGGGGAGACATAATTAGTAGGAGACAGTTGTACGGAGGTTGAGTGCCAGTCTTATGATCCAAAGATTGGATTCCTGTGAGAATGAGGTAAAAGTATTTTGAAGCCTACAAGTTACATGTTCAACTCAAACTAAAAGTGAGTTCATAAATTAAATCTGAATTCATGTTTTTTTTTATGTAGCATCTAGAAATTGCAAGTACACTTGCTGCTATAATCAATTCTTTAACCCTTTCCCTCATACGACAATTTTGCAGCAGACGACTTTGAACATATTTTGTCCAAAAAATGGAAAATCTCTTTAATTGAATGGATAACCTATGACTAAAAGTGGAAAATATTGTGGCAAAAGGAGAAATTGCTAGTTTTGAGCAATTTCTTCTTTTGTCACTATGTTTTCAAAACGCCGTCTGCTGCAGAGGCGTCAGAAAGCGTCTATATGAGGGAAAGGGTTAAAACATAGTGGATAAAAAAGAAATTGCTTGTTTTAACCCTTTCCCCCTAAAGACGCATTTTGACGCCTCTGCAGCAGACAACTTTTGAAAATATTGTGACAACAAATTTAACTTCATTTATAGAGATTTTACGTGTTTTTGCCTAGATATTTTCAGTCTTCTGCTGCAGATTTGATGTATGGGGGAAAGGGTTAAGCAGTTACTTCTTTACCCACATAACAATAAAGAGTTACAACTTCTTCTTGGCATGCAAACAAATATTCTGATCCATCAACAATCAAATAGACGATCAAACTCACAAATATTCTGATCAATTAAACATTAAATTTAGAAAGGATATACTCCTGGATAGCCTTGTCTCCCGTAAGCAAAATCCGGGGGGCAAGTCAGTAATACCATTTCACCTATACTCATCTGAAATAAACAGCGATACATCACAAGTGTAAGTTGTAAGGCACAAGTAAGGACTACAATTCTGTGCATGTATACATGTATATTGTATTATACCTTTCTCATATAAAACTAATCTACAGCAGATTAATTAGAAAACCTCTGTGAAAAAATAAGGAAATTCTCTAAAAATGAAAGCATAGATTTTGGGTTGCACTTTTACCAGGTCTGCTTTATTCAGAACCTTTAAAATTGAAACATAATTATTTTGATTCAAATAAAAGTGAAATATTGACAAATCAGAAGATTTCTGCCTTTCTCTAAATCGCTTTTAAAATTAAGTCCATCCATGAAAGGCAACAATCCCCAAATATCATTAATTATTAAATGTATTCTAGCCGATATACACTGAAAGAGCAGTTTTAATCATTTTAAACAGGAATGTTCAAATGAACACTTGCTTCACTGGCCATTTTACATTTAGGAAAGAGAAGTGATCCCTTTGTGACATCTTGCCAAGGCATGCAATAACAGTTATATCATATCATATTTTAAGCTGTGATGAGAAATCATTGCAATACAATAACAAGAACGCCTCAAGAGAACGCCAATCTCGTCTGTTTTTTTTCAGTCAAAAAAGGGACATTTCTAAATAGTTATTATATCCAGAGTTATGTCTCTTGGTATAGACATGGGCACTGTTCCTATAAACATGTGTTCCAAGTTTGATTTGACTAATTTTTTAGTTATGAGTTAAGGTTAACCCTTTCCCTCATATAGACACTTTCTGACGCCTCTGCAGCCGACGGCTTTTTGAAAACATAGTGACAAAAGAAGAAATTGCTCAAAACAAGCAATTTCTCCTTTTGACACAATGTTTTCCACTTTTAGTCAGCGGAGACATTGAAAGAGTTTAGGCAAATATATGGAGGATCTCTATGAGTGATAGTATAATCATTGAATAGAGCAGAAAACATTGATCATAACGAGCAATTTCTCCTTTTCCCTCACTGTTTTCAAAAGTGGTCTACTGCACATGTGGAAGGATTAAAGATTGTCTGCAAATGTCTACTTTTACAGCTTTTGTTACAGGATCATCAACCAAAAAGGTCAACATGAGAAATGCATTTCCCTTCTCATCTTACACAAACCATTTCAAAATTAAATGTACAGTACCTTTTTAACATTTTCCTCTAAACCTGTAAAAAAAGAGAAGAAAGATGTTAGATTCTTTATAGCAATACAGTTTTCACTAAAAATGCTCTATCGCAGATTTTACAAGTTGTAGTACCAGACAAAGAACTTGTGTTATTAACCCTTTACCTCATACGACAATTCTGCATATTTTGTCAAAAAATTGAAAATCTCAATAGTTGAATGGATAACCTTTAAGTGGAAAACATTGTGGCAAAAGGAGAAATTGCTTGTTTTGAGCAGTTTCTTCTTTTGTCACTATGTTTTCACAAAGCTGTCTGCTGCAGAGGCATCAGAAAGCGTCTATATGAGGAAAAGGCTGAATGGTACAATCATAATGTACCAGTACAGAAAACATATACAGCCAAACCTGTGTTTAAAGACTACCCATGGGAAGTGAACAATCTGGTCTTTGTTCACAGGTGGTCTTTAATTGCAGGGTCATTAATACAGAAAATGAGTACTTGCTTAACTAAAAGTATGGTGGCTATAGACAGGGAATTGTTATTCAAAGGTGGTCTTTAGCACAGGTCCAACTGTAGAATGGTGGAAGTGACATATTTCAGTTTGGACCCTTTCCTTGAAACATGCAACAAATGTAAACATGAAAATATTCCTTGAAGTCCCGACTCGGGCACTTTCTTCTGTTAAAGTATGGTCTGTTTGTGAAGCATCCAAAAGCATTTGTATGAGGGAAAAGATCAATCAACACTAAACTTTTTTATAAAGTTTAAACCTTTACCCCATACAACAAATCTGCAGCAGACAACTTTGAAAACATCCAGACAAAAAGATGAAAAATCTCTATAAGTGAAAGAATGATTATTAAATGGAATAGAAATCATTGCTGGCAAAAGGAGAAATAGTCTCAGATGTGACAAAATTCATCTGCAAGTGGGAAAGGGTTCTTTATTTTCAAAACATTTTACCTGTTTTTGCATAGTAAGCAGTTGTAAGGCAATATCTATACAGGCAATGCATATACAGTAGTAAAGATTAAATAAATGACATGTGATACATAAATTAAAAGAAAAGTGAAACCAATCTCAGAATAGATAAAACTGAACTATGATTAGTTTTCTTACATGAATTTATGGAAACAAGGAAGTGACATTCTTCCTATTACTTCATTTGAAAATTGGTATTATTTACCTTGAATAACTTGTTGCTTTCCCAATACAAATCTAAACGGTAAATTTCTGCTTCTTGAACTATCAAACATTTTTCCACTTTGTAATTTCCCTGAAAAAAAGAACAAGAGGGTCATGATGGCCCTGTATCGCTCACCTGATTTTTTCTACAAAATTATTTGAAAATCGGCCGAACACTTTCAGAGGAGAAGATTTTTTAAGTTTTCACTCAAGCCATATAAGGCAAATAGCCTCCATGCGGCCATGTTTACGACCATATAATCAACATGGCTTGAAGGAATCTGATAGTGGGTCACTTAAGGAACATTCTGAATCTTTATCTTGAACAAGATGTGTTTGTAAAACACTGATGCCCCGAATGGCAACATCTAGGTCAAAGGTCAAGGTTGCAAGGTCAAAAATTTTGGTACTGACAGAAAGGTCATGTCAGAAGGAATACACATGTGAAATATGGTAGCCGTACCTGTTATGGTTCATAAGAAGTAGTCAAGGTTAAAGGTTTTTCGGAGAATGGCAACATCTAGGTCAAAGGTCAAGGTCGCAAGGTAAAACATTTTGGTACTGACAGAAAATCATGTCACAAGGAATACACATGTGAAATATGGTAGCCGTACCTGTTATGGTTCAAAAGTAGTGGTCAAGGTTAAAGTTTTTTCTCGGACAGACAAAGACCCAGACAGGCCAAAAACTAGATGCCCACCGAATCAGTGATTCCGGGGGCATAAAAATACTGAGAGGTCAATGACCTTCTCCAGGAGCGAATGTAAAGGAAGAATTTCTGTTTTCGATATCTGCATCATCCAACAATGTGTCTTTGTTTTGTTTGTTTGGAGTTTAACGCCGCTTTCAACAGCTTTGGTCATATCACGGCGGTCAGTGCACCTACCCATGTTTTCCTGGCTTTCCCACACCAGTACTTACACAACATTCTTTCGAAGCCACTGACTACTTTCTCACATAGATCAGAGGTGAGAGGCAATGTAAAATCGCCCGAAAGAAGGTCGCCGCAACCGGGTATCGAACCCGTGACCTCCAGATCACGAGTCAGATACGCTACCAATTGAGCTACCCGGCCGGGCAACAACAATGTGTCAATATTGCCAATGTAAAGGACATGTGTCAAATAAATGAAGTTTTTATCGTGTTCACAAAGTCAAAAGTTTTCAAAAGGAACCGAGCTCTCATGTATATCTAGCTACTGAATAAGTTTTGTAAACATCGGATAATAAATGAAGCTTTTATCGTGTTCACAAGGTTAATTATAACAATTTTGCCAATTTTAAAGGGCCATAATCCAGTCATGCATAAACGGAACCGAGCTCTAATGTATATCTAATGTATATCTAGCTACTGAATAGGTTTGGTAAACATCGGATAATAAATGAAGACTTAATTGTTTTCACAAGAAATTGTGGATGGACGACAGACAAAGGGCGATCACAAAAGCTCACCTTATCAGGTCAGCTAAAAATGCATGTACCGGTATATGAAATCAAAGCTGTGAAATTTTATCGAGATTGGGTTGCATGTAAATACCGGTATACACTGTTAAACCTTTCCCACATACAGTAAATCCAAAGCAGAGAACTTAAACAAAATCTGGTTAATAATATGGTAAACATCTAATCATTGAATAGAGATGAAATACAATATTATGGCAAAAGAAGGAATTGCTCATGATGAGCAATTTCTTCTTTTGTCACAATGTTAGCAAAAGTCGTCTGCTGCAGACGCGTCAGAAAGCATCTATTTGTAGGAAAGGGTTAAGTTTAGGGCAGGAAATCCATAACCGTTTCCCTGAGTCATACATACACACATACACATGTGAGGCCTCTGTAGCAGATGACTAGTGAAATTATTAAGACAAAAGGAGAAATTGCTCATTTGAGAAATTTCTCCTTATGTCACACTTTCAACACTATTCAATTATTATACTTTCATTCACAGAGATTTATTCTATTTATTCCAAGATCATTCCAGTCTTATGCTGCAGAATGATTGTATGTTGGAAAGGTTTGATAAGGATCATTACATGTTACAGGTGTATGAGAAATTACAGTATATTATATAATTTACAGAAACACTTCAGTTTAATCAAGACAAGAGGACCATAATGGTCCTATATTGCTCACCTGATTTAACCCTTTCCCTCATACGTTAATTCTGCAGCAGACGACTTTGAACATATTTTGTCAAAAAATAGAAAATCTCAATAAATTATAATTGAATGGATAACCTATGACTAAAAGTGGGAAACATTGTGGCAAAAGGAGAAGTTGCTCGTTTTCAGCAATGGCTTCTTTTGACACTATGGTTTCAAAAAGCTGTCTGCTGCAGAGGCGTCGGAAAGCGTCTATATGAGGGAAAGGGTTAATACTCTTACTAAACAAGAGGGCCTAGATGGCCCTAAATCGATCACCTGAGGGATAGTAAATTAGTAGCAAATATCTGGGAAAATTTGATCAGGAGTGCAAAGGAAACTGTTAAAGAAATAGAAAAATGGCTTATCAGTAAAGGTCATTTGTATTTTGAAATCTAAAAAGAACTTTAATAAGAATGGAATTATAAAGTCTTGTCATTTTGCACCTTTCCTGATGCCGCCTTGTTGCCCTGTTTTCAACAAATCAAAATGGCTTGAACATTTTTTTGTAGGGGGTCACCAAAAGAACATTTCTACCAAACTATATTAAAATCTGACAGAAGTTTGGACATTTTGCCCCCTTTCTGATGCCGCAGCAACCAAAGTTCTCAATGGAATTTAAACCTTTCTTCAATTTTGAAAGAGGGCCACCAAAGGAACATTCCTGTGAAGTTTGGTTGAAATTGGTCCTGTGGTTAAGGAGAAGATGAAGTTTAAAGCTAAAATTAAATGACGGACGACGGCCAGAGATTGATCAGAATAGATCACCTTGAGCCTTTTCTGTAGCCTTGTATATGAAAGCTATGTCCTTTACTGATCAGCAATTTTTCTATTTCTTTAACAGTGATCTAAAACTATAAAGGAACAAGTAACTGTAGGATTGCAAGCAATACCATAATCCCCTACCGGTTTGCACGTTTTGACTTATTAATATTCTAAGTCCAAAAAGGGGCATAACTCATAAAAAAATTGACGAAATCCCATGAAACGCGAACTTGATCTGTGACACATGATTACAGAGGCATATACACAATTTCAGCTCAATACCTCAAAGCATGTAGAAAAAAAATGCGGAAAACGAATATTCTAAGTCCAAAAAGGGGCATAACTCATTAAAAAATTGACGAAATCCCAGGAAACGCGAACTTGATCTGTGACACATGATTACAAAGGCATATATACAAAATTTCAGCTCAATACCTCAAAGCATGTAGAAAAAAAGTGCAGAAAACTGATTTGCCGGACTGACTGACTGACTGACAGATGGACTGACTGACGGACTGACGGACTGACGGACGGAGTGCAAACCTAATAGTCCCCTTCGGCACGCCGGTAGGGGACTAAAAATGAGCCCTGCCCTCTGATAGCCATGTCTTTCAACAGATCAGAATAATTTGAACAATCATCATAGTCATCCAAGGAACATTTTTACCAAATTATTTCCAACTGGGCCAGTGCTATTGTACAATAAGATTTTTAAGTTCACACTAAATATTTATATTATATGGTACAAGTCTACATTGCCCACACTTACAGAAGGATCCTTTTATGTATCATATTGTATCTACCTACCTTCATAATGTACTATCACAGTTTGTCCTTCTTTAGGATATGTTCGGCCTGAAAACAAATAAAACTAGAAATATCACTGAAGATGATAAATACCCCCAAAACAGCACCTTGACTCAAAAATGGCTTACGACCGACCAACAAAAGGGCCATAACTCTGTAAACAAGAAAAAGTAACAAAGGGCAATAACTCTGTATTTAGATTAAATAGAGTTATGGTTTCTGTACACTGCACTTCCTCTCAATGTGTTGTATCATCCTATGAAGATTTATTAAATTCCAACAATTAGTTTTAAAGCTATGCTCCGGAAAAGACTCTACGAATATGAAAAAGTAACAAAGGGCAATAACTCTGTCATTATGTAAAGAAGAGTTATGTTTCTTGTACACTGCACTTCCTCTGATTATGCTCTACCATTATATGTAGTTTTATTAGATTCCATCTATTAGTTATTAAGTAATTCTACGGACAAGAAAAAGTAACAAAGGGCAATAACTCTGTATTTAGATAAAATAGAGTTATGGTTCCTGTACACCGCACTTCCTCTCAATGTGTTGTATCATCCTATGAAGTTTTATTAAATTCCAACAATTTGTTTTTAAGTTATGCTCTGGACAAGACTCTACGAATAAGAAAAAGTAACAAAGGGCAATAACTCTGTAATTATGTAAATTAGAGTTATGGTTCTTGTACACTGCACTTCCTCTGATTATGCTCTACCATTGTATGCAGTTTTATTAGATTCCATCTGTTAGTTATTAAGTAATTCTCCGGACAAGAAAAAGTAACAAAGGGCAATAACTCGGTATTTAAATTAAATAGAGTTATGGTTCCTGTACACTGCACTTCCTCTCAATGTGTTGTATCATCCTATGAAGTTTTAATAAATTCCAAGAATCAGTTTTAAAGTTATGCTCTGGACAAGACTCTACAAATAAGAAAAAGTAACAAAGGGCAATAACTCTGTAATTATGTAAATTAGAGTTATGATTCTTGTACACTGCACTTCATCTGATTATGCTCTACCATTGCATGCAGTTTTATTAGATTCCATCTGTTAGTTATTAAGTAATTCTCCGGACAAGAAAAAGTAACAAAGGGCAATTACTCTTTATTTAGATTAAATAGAGTTATGGTTCCTATACACTGCACTTCCTCTCAATGTGTTGTATCATCCTATGAAGTTTTATTAAATTCTAACAATTAGTTTTAAAGTTATGCTCCGGACAAGACTCTACGAATAAGAAAAAGTAACAAAGGGCAATGACTCTGTATTTAGATAAAATAGAGTTATGGTTCCTGTACACCGCACTTCCTCTCAATGTGTTGTATCATCCTATGAAGTTTCGTTCAAATCCTATGTTGCATTGTTAAGATATGGTCCGGACAAAATATGGCTTCCGACCGACCGACCGACACAGTGACTCCTATATACCCCCCCAAAACTTTGTTTTTTGGGGGTATAAAAATTAGCGTTAATTTCATTCTGTACAAAATTGCTGTTTCACCCTTCTTTCTCACATTTTGACACATTTTGACACATATAAATATGACTTTTTCACAAAGTCGACTGCTTCAGTGTAGTTGTATGTGGGTAAGGGTTAATGGCTCTTTTTGACAGTATGAATGAAGCAAGCAACTTTTTCACATTTTGAAACAATATTTTCAATTATTCAATAATAAAACTTTCCTTTGCATATTATCCATATTTTTACCTACATGTTTTTAAATTTGTCTGCTGTATTTATTTTGTATGGAGGAAATGGATATATACCAGGTAATCTTATCCTGGCACAGGCACACATGTTGCAATACTATACCTGCAACCCTGAACATGATGAAGAAAAAACTGAAATAGGGCAATTAATCTCGTTCAAAAAGTGTTAACAAAGAGATGTTCAAAGTCAGAGAGGTAAAGCCCTCTTAGAGATAATTTTGAATGCCTTTCCAGTAGATAATTTTTAGAACATTGTGGAAGGAGAAGAAATTGCTTAACCCTTTACCTCATACTACAATTCTGATGCTGACTTTGAACATATTTTATGAAAATAAAAGAGGAAAACATTGTGGCAAAAGGAGAAATTGCTTGTTTTGAGCAATTTCTTCTTTTTGTCACTATGTTTTCAAAAAGATGTCTGCTGCAGAGGCGTCAGAAAGCGTCTATATGAGATAAAGGGTTAAAACAGTGTTTTCAATTCTCTATCTTAACTTCACTAACTGATTAAGTCTTGCAGTTTTGTTTAAAATCTTTTACAACTTCCTCTTTTTCATCTTCCCATGGACATTCTACAACAAGAAGGCAGCCGCATGATGGTGAGTAACCCTGTTACACTTTCCTGAGTAACATGGTTTTTGATGATACGGGGGTCATAAATAATACTTAACCCCCCTTTCCCACATACGACAATTCTGCAGCAGACGACTTTGAACATATTTTGTCAAACAAGAGGCCCTTATGGGCCTATGCTCTACTGAGATGGTTCTTTGGTAATTTTCAATCCAGAGCATGTAATGTATGGTGGAGATCGGATAGTAAATGGAGACTATTGTGTTCACAAGCTGTACTATAGCAATTTTGAAAATTTCAAGGGCCATAATCCAGTCATGCAAGGGCACATCTGGCTGGTTTTCGAAAGGAACTAAGCTCTCATCAATATTTAACTACTATCTAAGTTTGGTGAAGATTATATAGTAAATGGAATGAATGAATGAATGTATATTGTTTTATGGCGCATCGACAGCCAAGGTCATTTAGCGCGCAATTAAATTTAATTATTCATGATCCCTGGGTAAACAAACCAGTACTAGGCTAGAAAGTGTGCCTTGCCCAAGGGCACTTCACCATGACCGTAGTGCCGCGACTGGGGATCGAACCTGGGACACCCGGTTTCGAAATCCCCGACCCTAACCACTCGACCACAGCGGATTCCATATAGTCACAAGCTCTATTATAGCAATTTTGACAATTTTAAGGGCCATAATCCAGTCTTGCATGGGCGGATCTGGCTGGTTTGCGAAAGGAACCAAGCTCTCATGGATATCTAACTACTGTATAAGTTTGATTGAGATACAACCAAAACTGAACTGTATCGCGTTCACAAGCAATTGTTTACGGACGACGGACACCACACCACGGCATAAGCTCTTCTGGCATTTGGCCAGTAGAGCTAAAAATAGAAAATCTCTATAATTTAATGGATAGCCTATGACTAAAAGTGGAAAACATTGTGGCAAAAGGAGAAAATGCTCGTTTTGAGCAAATTCTTTTTTGTCACTATGTTTTCAAAAAGGCATCACCAAGACAAACATTTTAAAATGGGTCCTTTAGAATCACCTCAACATCATTCTTCTATTTGGCATAATGATCTAAATTTTGACCCAACATGTCCAATATTTGAACAAAGCCTAGATATCATCACAAAAGAAACATTCTAATAAAGTTTTAGCCTACCTAAGTCAAAAAGGCAAAAATTTGGCCTTAAACCTTTCCCTCATATAGACGCTTTCTGACGCCTCTGCGGCAGACGGCTATTTGAAAACATAGTGACAAAAGAAGAAAATTGCTCAAAACGAGCAATTTCTCCTTTTGCCACAATGTTTTCCACTTTTAGTCATAGGTTTTCCATTCAATTATAGAGATATTCTATTTTTTGACAAAATATGTTAAAAGTCGTCTGCTGAGGAATTGTCCTATGAGGGAAAGGGTTAAAAGAGACTTAGTATTTTACCAGACATGGTCTATATTCAACTTGCCCTAAACATAATAAAAACAAACACACTGAAAAAGTTTGATGAAGGTGAGATGATAAAACCAGTGACTGGTCTCTAGGTTCTAGTAGAACTTCCAGAATCAATTGTTGACACCAGACTAAGGGCAATCACAAAAATTCACCTCAAGAGTTTCCACAATATTTTTTATGAATTTGACTTAGGTTTTGACCAGATATGACCCATATTTATAAACTAAGGTTAGATGTCATCAAGATAAACATTTTGACAAAGTTTCAAAACACAACCTCACAAGAAGTGGTCTCAAGATATTTCTTAAATTTGGCCATGATCCGATATGACCCATATTTATACTTAGCCTAGATATCATCAATACAAACATTCTGACAAAGATTCAAAATGCTCAAGTAAAATTGTTGCATCTTATAGGTTCACAACATATTTTTTAAACCTTGCCATTTAAGTTTTTGACCCAACATGACCTATATTTGAACTTTGCTTCCAACAAAAAAAAACAAGAGGGCCAAGATGGCCCTAAATCAATTACCTGATTGATAGTAAATTAGTAGCAAATTATTAACTGCAAAAATCTGTGAAAATTTGATCAAGGAGTGCAAATGAAACTGCAAAAGTGGACACTGTTAAAGAAATAGCTTATCAGTCAAGGCCATTTGTATCTTGAAATCTAACAAGATATTTAATAAGAATGAAATTATAAAGTTTTGACATTTTGCGCCTTTTCTGATGCCGCCTGACTGCCATGTTTTTCAACCAATCAGTATGAATTGAACAACTTTTGAAGAGGGTCACCAAAGGAACATTTCTACCAAATTATATTGGAATCTGACAAG
Organism: Serripes groenlandicus; assembly: GCA_031761405.1. Classification (NCBI taxonomy): domain Eukaryota; kingdom Metazoa; phylum Mollusca; class Bivalvia; order Cardiida; family Cardiidae; genus Serripes; species Serripes groenlandicus. The sequence continues at coordinate 104,767,058 of JASEVX010000001.1, read as the reverse complement.
CTGATTCAGAGGAGAAGATTTTTTTAATTTGGACATTTCGCACCCTAGGGTTTCTGATGCCCCAGCAACCCAAGTTCTCAATGGAATTTAAATCTTTAAATATGTATGAAAGAGGATCACCAAAGGATCATTCCTGTGAAGTTAACTAGAAATTGGTCCAGGGGAATGGTAGGAGTTGTCATTTGTAGCTAAAAATTCAATTTACCCCTTTTGTGATGATGCCTGGTTGCTATGATTTTGTAACCAATCTGTACGGCTTGGACAAATTAAGGAGAGGATCACTGAAGAAAGATACTAATTCAAGTTTCTTAGAAGAACACTCACCATTGGGGTACACAAAAGCCTGATTATCAACTAGAAAAACAATTGCACAGTAAACAGGTTACAGTTTGGGCCGCTTTGAGCTCTCATGGAATTGTTGGGCTTCTTTTTGGAAGATGAAAATGGAGACGTTGAAACCATAAACAGTGCGGTACCTCAATGTTCTAAAGGGTAAATTCATGCCAGCTTTACGACGAAAGAGTATTGACACATAGCGTATGTGGTTCCAACAAGATGGAGCTACGCCACACACAGCTGGTATTATGGTCGATTGGTCGAACACGTTTGGAAACCGATTCATTTCGTTCAGGACGGCTAACGATTTATGACATGCTGTTCAACTCTATAACACATAGTTTTTCAAATAAAGGAGAATAAATCATGACTCTGTGATGTTACACAAAATCCCGGACACCATAATTATTATGGCTCATTTGTCAAGTTTTCAAAACCACTGAAAGAGGAAGCATGGTCTTTATGCAAAGAAGAAATCATTTTTTGGAAAAGGTTAATGATCAAATTCTTCAAAAGTCAGAACTATTAGGTATTATAACCCTTTCCCACATACAACAAATCTACAGCAGACGTGGAAGATGTGGAAGACAGTGGTACAGCGGTAGAGCGTCAGCCTCTTGTACCAAAGGTCTCGGGTTCGAATCCTGTGATGAGCGGGTTCTGCCTTTGGGATTTTTTCACACAAACGGCGCATGTACTGGTTAAGTATCCAGGAAGGAGACATCGAGCGTGATTAATATAAGCTTAAAGCTTGTTTCGCAATCGATGTAAAATAAATAAGTTTAAACTTACAGCAGACGACTTTGAAAACGTCTTGGCTAAAATGTAACAAATCCCAATAAATGAGTTTAATTATCGATTTTAGTTGAAATGCTGTGGCAAAAGGAGAAATTGCTCATCATGAGCAATTTCTTGCTTTGCCAAATTGTTTTTCAAAAGTTGTCTGCTGCAGATAAGTCTGAAAGCGTCTATATAAGGGAAAGGGATAACCTGGAAAGGGATAACCTATCTTGTACTCTTACTAGTTGACTATTGACAATCATGATGAAGATTAAATCAAGTCATTATGCCTTGATTCATCTACAGCAGACGGTCTTTGCCACAATACATTAAAGTAACTTAAACAATTGTAATATCTTTTTGTTGACCGTCGTATTGATGAAAAGATTCAATCGCTTTTTCACATTATTTTAGTTATTGTTTATTTCAAGAGAGTCTGAAATCTAATTACAGGTATCATGATTAAAACATCAACAGTTCCTTGGCATAGAGCTCAGGTGTTTTACACTGTAAGTATTGTGGGTGGGGAGATGTTTAATACGCATTTCACTCAAAAATCCACAATACCGGGGCTACGCTGCTTTATTTAATTAATTTGGATGTTCATTTAATTATGAAGGCATACGCACCATCGCCTTCTTTTATCACTTGCAAGCGGCACAGCCCCATTCCGAGATGTCTTTATTTTTTATTATTTTCCAGCGATATTTTTATTGGCTGGTTCTTAACTTGTGTAAAATTCATAGCCGGGTACCAGTTTAGCGACGAAAAACTGCGCATGCGTTACCCGCGAAGATCAAGGCCGGTTGAAAAAGTAAATAAACAAGCGAAATATTTGCTTATTAAGCTTACTTTCTATTAGAAACACACTACCATGAAAGCGTAAGTTAAAACAATTTTATTTAATAAGTAAATATTAAGTAGTGGAGAATGTTATTTAATCAAAGTTGGACGAGTCTGATTTGTCATTGAATTTCGCGACTGTATTGCCTTTGTAAATATTTTCTGCTGATGTTGCTAACTTCCTTAAACATGATGTTTACAGTATGGTTAATTCCTCAAGTTCGTCGGGTCAATATTTACCAACAAAATCCGTTATATGTTTAAAGGGTCTACCTAGTTTGGGTAAACAAACAAATCTTAATTTTGATGCTGGTTGTCATGACCTCAAAGAGTGTCTCATCGTTTCGTGCATATTTTTTTTTATAACGATCTTGCGTTCCTCTTAGAAAGTTTTCTCTGACAATTTGCAAAGCTACTTTATTTTTTTACTCAACAAAATAATAATAAAAAAAAGGTAAATATGTTATAGATATTTTGAAAAAACATTCAATGTATACAAATCTACCAGAAAATAACTCACTTTGCAGCTAAATTGCTCCTTATATTATTTTACAAAAGTGTCAGTGAATGTCTCTTTTTCCATGCCACTTTCCAATAACCTATGCAAATTGAATCAATTCTCTCACATAGCAATTTTAGCATAACATTCTTTTCCCCCACAATTATTTCATATGGCCATAATGGGTGCATAATTAGGAATGCCAGTTAACCCGACACCTAGTTATCTTGACACCCAGTCAACCCGTCCCTATTTGGTAGAAAACCGACACCCGATATAAATTTCATGTGTGAAATTTGGTCAACCCGACACCTCCCTATATTTTACCGTATACATGAAAAATTATTGAAACTGTATTTCCTGATCTTTGACTCAAATATATCACATTTCATGTATCTTCAAAGACTCAAAGTTCTCAAAACAGTATGTTTTCCTAACCGATTTCAAATAATGGTAGAAATCGTTAAGGCTCCTTTTAGTTTTCAGAGAATCAGTATATCACATTTCATGTATCTTCAAAGACTTCTCAAAACAGTATGTTTTCCTAACTGATTTCAAATAATGGTAGAAAACTCGTTTTAGTTTTCAGAGAATCAGTATATCACATTTCATGTATCTTCGTTAATAATTAACGAAGGCTCCTTTTCTCCAAGAATTATACATTTTTCTCTAAGTTTTCAACTCATCAAAATTACGGGAATCATTATATCACATACAGTCAATTCTTAGAAGAAAGGTAGAAATCGTTAATAATTAACGAATGCTCCTTTTCTCCAAGAATTATACATTTTTCTCTTAGTTTTCAACTCATCAATATCACGGGAATCAGTATATCACATACAGTCAATTCTTAGAAGAAAGGTAGAAATCGTTAATAATTAACGAATGCTCCTTTTCTCCAAGAATTATACATTATTCTCTAAGTTTTCAACTCATCAAAATTACGGGAATCAGTATATCACATTCATTCACTAGTCAATTCTTTGAAGAAAGGTAGAAATCGTTAATAATTAACGAATGCTCCTTTTCTCCAAGAATTATACATTATTCTCTAAGTTTTCAACTCATCAATATCACAGGGAATCAGTATATCACATTCATTCACTAGTCAATTCTTAGAAGAAAGGTAGAAATTGTTAATAATTAACGAATGCTCCCTTTCTCCAAGAATTATACATTATTCTCTAAGTTTTCAACTCATCAAAATTACGGGAATCAGTATATCACATACAGTCAATTCTTAGAAGAAAGGTAGAAATCGTTAATGTTTCTTGTAAATTATATATTTTATAAATTTTAAATATCGTGTTTTTTTCTCTTTAACTTGCCCTTAGACACCATTCAACCTGAAAAATAAAAATTATCATCTATGATATATCGTACGAGATATTCTAGACTCGAATTGTAAGTTATGGTAACAACAACAATAAAACGTGGTCAAATCGAAAACAGATCTTCTATGTGAATAAGCAATAAATAACGCCCGATACTTAAAGTAATAATTTTTAAATGAGGTGTCAGGTTATCCAAAAAAGGTGTTGGTTTAACCGAAAAGGGGACGGTTGACTCCGAATTTTACCTCTAGGTGTCGGGTTAACCAAAAAAGGTGTCGGATTAACCGAAAAGGGGACGGGTTGACTGGGTGTCGAAATAACTAGGTGTCGGGTTGACTGGATACCCATAATTAGGGGTCCATAATTATAACTATAATCAATATGTGTTTGTGACATATAAAGGCAATATCTTTGTTAACATTGTTGTATAACCTAACATTTTAAAGTAAATAGTAAAAACAATTCTTTAATATGAAATTGAAAATAGGTTCAACAAAGTGGGCCTTTTGGGTTGTTGGCATTTCTGAGCCTTACTGAACCCCAAAAGCCAATCAGATGCACAAAACTATTGGGACAGTTTCTACATGATTCACAAGTTGACCTGCATATTTTCATGTTAAATTTATGGACAATTCTTGATTTGTTTACTTTTGTTTTATTCCATTTTCTGATCAGAATACATATTTATATAAATAGAAATTAAACTTCTTATACAAACTAAATGACGATAAATGGAGATCGGTGAATTTCATTAGTTGTTTTTCAATCTAATGTGATGACTTCATGTTATATCTCACTGTTTATCATGTGTTTGTGGCTGGGAAAAAGAAATCAGAAATCTGACAGTGTCTTATTATAGAGTCGAGCATAAAATCCTAGGTTTTAGACCTCAAAGTAGGGGAAGCGTCTTATTGTCGAGAACGGCTTACAGTCGAGGATTTACTGTATTGCAATAGGAGAATGTTTAAACTTCCAGGAAATAATTTTGTTATTTTCATATTTTCACTTGCTACAAATGTTGAAACGGGTGATATTTTAGTAAACAATTTAGTTACGTATCCCTCCTATCTACATCCCTGATAAAACTAAAGATTTTCTTATCTTTATTGACAGAAATATTTTCACATTCTTCAAACAAAACAGTAAGAAATATCTACACCTTTTTTTATCCAGGCATAAAAAAGATGTTTAATGTTGCTTTCTGAATAGAATTATAATTAAGTTTAAAATAATTCAATATGATTCGGGGGGGGGGGGGGGGGGGGTTTGAGGTATTTTTACCTCTTTAACAATGTAATTTAAAGAATCTTTTCTTGTTTATTTTTAGTCTCTAACATTTACAATGGATAGTAGCATGATTGAAGCAACACAGGCTTTGGAGTTTGATGACTATGAAGAAGAGACAAGCCATGGCAATGATGAGAAACATGATACTGTAAGACTTGTAGTTTGTTTATAATAGTGACTTTAATCAACACCCTTTAATCCACACACAACACATCTGCAGTAGATGGCTTAGAAAACACTGAGGCAAAAATATGGAAAATCTCTATAAATGAAAGTATAAATATTTAATAAAGTTAAAAGCCTTGTGAAATTTTTCTCATTATAAGCAATGTTTTCAAAAGTTGTCTGCATGTAAGAGAGGGTTAGATATCGGTGGAAAATGTAAGATTTGCATTGTACTTTGTAGAGAACATTCTTTTTATTAAATGAGAAATTGCTTGTTTTCAGCAATTTCTCATTTTCCCTCAATGTTTTCAAAAATGTCTTTCAGAGTTGTCTTCAATACTGTCAAAGGTTAAAGAGATCAAATACATATGAAATTCTTTGATTTTGATAAAAGTATTACTGTATAATATACTTTTTAACAAAAGTTACATCATAAAACAAGAAATATTTCTGATTAACTTTCTTGTGCGTTACTTACTTAACCCTTTCCCTCATATAGACGCCTCTGTAGCAGACAGCTTTTTGAAAACATAGTGACATAAGAAGAAATTGCACAAAACGTGCAATTTCTCCTTTTGCCACAATGTTTTCCACTTTTTTTCATAGGTTATCCATTAAATTATGGAGATTTTCTTTGTTTTGACAAAATATGTTCAAAGTCGTCTGCTGCAGAATTGTCGTATGATGGAAAGGGTTAATATAAAGGGTGTGTTTGTTAATATGAAAAGTTGATAACAATATACAAGTGTACTTAATTTTATTAATAACCTCATGATTATGTACAAGAGATAGAGCAAAACATTACTAATTTCTAGTTCTGTTTTGAATTGATTACAGTAATGATCAACTGACATTAATTATTTTCTCATATATATTTATATATATAGGTAGGTTACGTCAAAGTACCCTGTCAAAAAGGGTTTCCAGGGAAATCATATCCAGTCATCAAAGGTAAAGAAAAAAATTCATCAACTTAGACATTTCGTCGATACAAAACTTATTTGTCTATTGTCATACTTCTCATTTCAAGATGTAACATGTCTTTCCTCAGATGTTCTCAAAGAGATTATGAAAGTCTTATATCAGATATAACTGTTAACCCTTTTCATCAAGAAACCAGCGTTGCAATTAGAAAAAGAATGCATTAGACCAACGTCTTTCTCCCTTTCGCACAATGCACCATATTCTGTCAAAAAGTATAATTTTACTTGTCTAGTGTTTAGTCTTCAATTGAGAATAGTTCAACAATATCACATGAACTCATAATACAAGTAAGCCCTATTTTGAAGCATCTGCAGCAGACAACTATTGGGAACTTCATGGCAAAAGAAGAAATTGATTATAGTGAGCCATTTCTCCTTTTTGTCAGAAAGTCTTCAATAATTTTCAATAACCATACTTTCATGGACAGATTTTTGTATAAGACTTTCAAATAAGATACTGTGCCAATATCATACATATTTTGTTCAAATAAAAAGGAATGACACAAATACAAGGACCATTAGATTGTTGAAGTAATAACCTAACCCTTTTCCACTTGCAGACGTGTTTGGACTGTTGAAAACAATGTGGCAAATGGAGAATTTGCTCATAATGAGCAATGTCTCCAATTGCCACAATGTTTTCAACTCTTTTCAATTATTATTCTTTCGTTTATAAAGATTTTCCACATTTTAACCAAGATGTGTTCAAAGACGTGTGCTGCAGATTTCTTGTATGTGGGAAAGGGTTAAATGACATGGTTCTTTTCAAACCATGAACTGAAATAGCTTGATATGAATTATGACTAGTAACTTGTAGTTTGTAGTTTATATCTAATGTTTTCACAGTAGAACCAAGACAGTTAAGTAAGACACCCATATACAATTCGAACCATGCCAAAGGTTAACCCATCTTTACCCTTTCCAACATTCAGGCACTTTAAATTATGATAGGTCTGCTGCAGACCGCTTTTGAAAACATTGTAGCAAAAGGAGAACTTTATTATTGCTCATAAAATTATTTGCACTTGCATCTGGACTTCTGCAATCAAAATTGTTTAAAATGGCGTAACCTAAATCAATCATGTTTGTCTAACAGCCTTGCTATAATAGAACTTTCCATAATAAAACAAACTTGTCAACATGCTGCATATCATATGATTTAGTATTTATCTGTTTATCACAGCTGTTGCTACATCTAGTTGCGCTTTTAATTAAGTTTATCTAGTTTTCCATTTCTTTAACCCTTTTCATACAACAATTCTGCAGCAGATGACTTTGAATATATTTTGTAAAAAAATAGAAATCTCTATAATTGAATGGATAACCTATGACTAAAAGTGTAAAACATTGTGTCCAAAGGAGAAATTGCTTGTTTTGAGCAATTTCTTCTTTTGTCACTTTGTTTTCCAAAAAGCTGTATGCTGCAGAGGCGTCAGAAAGCATCTACATGAGGGAGAGCGATAAAAGATACTGTATATTTGGAATAGTCAAAGACTATCAGGTAATGGATTAATTTAATTACAGGAGACAATGTTATTGGAAGGGGAGATCACTGTGCCATCTGTATTCCATTAAAGGTATTTAACTTGAGAAACTAATTGTAGCGAAGAGAGAGATTGCCCTTTATAAACCATATCTCCAGTATTAATGGCCACAATGTTATTAAATCTTATTCAATAAGAAATTATACATTTAGATATTTTACTGTATTTTTGCTTATAACCCTTTCCCTCATATGGAAATTCTGCAGCAGACGACTTTGAACATATTTTGTCAAAAAATAGAAAAACTCTTTAATTGAATTGATAACCTATGACTATAAGTGGAAAAAATTGTAACAATTTCTTAGTTTGTCACTATGTTTTCAAAAAGCTGTCTGCTGCAGAGGCATCAGAAAGAACTCTATATGAGGGAAAGGGTTAAAGTTGTCTGCATAGTTATTTTATATGGGACAGCATTAATTGAACAAATTAATCCATGAAATGTTAATTTTTAAATTTAAATAGTTTATTTTGATCAGTTTGAAGTGAATAACATAAACCCTCTCCCACTTGCAGACAATATTTGAAAACGTTGTGACTTAAGGAGAACTTTCTCATCATGAGCATTTTGTTTCTTCTGTCACTATGTTTTCAACTCTATTCAATAAGTTTACTTTTAAAAATATCAAAAATTTATAAATATTTTCCATATTTTTGTCTAGATGTCATATAAGTCGTTTGCTGCTGATTTGTTTTATGTGGGAAAGGTTTACCACAAAGCAAAGGAGATTGCAGTGTGAATTTAAGCACAATTTTATATCCATATTCAGCCTTTTTTGATTTGTTTAGAAGAGTGGTACTGCTACCACATTGAATTAGTCATGGATGTGTCTTGAATTTATAACATAATTGATCTTCATATATTTTAAATGCAAATTATGATGACCATAAACACACAATAAGACAGTTGATGTATTATTTTTGAAAGCAAATTTGATTTGGATTATGGTCTTACAATCTTTTCTCTTTTATGGTAATTAAATATTCTATTTATCAAATACAGAATGCATTCTGACATTTTTTGAAAACCATATACCGGTAATTAAAGGAGGAATTTCTCCATAGGAGCAATTTCTCCTTTTGCTACAATGTTTTCAACTTTTTTCAGTAATGATACCTTTATTGATAGAATTATGTCTCCCCCCTCCGGAGGAGACATATTGCTTTTGCCTGCGCCGTCTGTCTGTCTGTCTGTACGTCCACATTTCTTGTCCGGCCTTTATCTCACAACCCCTTGGCCACATTTCTATGAAACTTCACAGGAGTCATTGGTACAATGTCTTGTTGCGAATATTACGAGGGCGTTTAATTTGACCTACTTTTGGATGAGTTATTGCCCTTTTTAGCTCACCTGTGCACGAAGTGCTCAAGGTGAGTTATTGTGATCGCCCTATGTCCGTCGTCCGTCGTCCGTCAACATTTTCTCCTCTGTAACCGGTGGGTCAACTGGGATGAAACTTTACAGAAAGCATCCTCTCAATGACCTCACCAGAATTCGTTAAAATTTTCGGGATCCATGCAGAATTCTGGTTTCCATGGCAACGAAATGAAAAAACTTCAAAATTCTTAAAAAATCTTCTCCTCCGAAAGTGTCAGGCCGATTTTCAAATAATTTTGTAGAAATGTTCCTTGGGTGACCCTCTATCAGATTCCTTCAAGCCATGTTGATTGGTCGAAAAACATGGCCGCCAGGGGGGGGCGGGGCTATTTTTCCTTATATGGCTATAGTGCAAACTTAAAAAATCTTCTTCTCCAAAAGTGTCAGGCCGATTTTCAAATAAATTTGTAGAAATGTTCCTTGGGTGACCCTCTATCAGATTCCTTCAAGCCATGTTGATTGGTCAAAAACATGGCCGCCAGGGGGCGGGGCTATTTTGCCTTTTATGGTTATAGTGCAAAAAATCTTCAACATCTTCTCCTCAGTAACCGGTGGGTCAATTGGGATGAAACTTCACAGAAAGCATCTTCTCAATGACCTCACCAGAATTCCTTAAAATTTTCGGGATCCATGCAGAATTCTGGTTTCCATGGCAACGAAATGAAAAAACTTCAAAATTCTTAAAAAATCTTCTCCTCCGAAAGTGTCAGGCCGATTTTCAAATAATTTTGTAGAAATGTTCCTCGGGTGACCCTCTATCAGATTCCTTCAAGCCATGTTGATTGGTCGAAAAACATGGCCGCCAGGGGGGGCGGGGCTATTTTTCCTTATATGGCTATAGTGCAAACTTAAAAAATCTTCTTCTCCAAAAGTGTCAGGCCGATTTTCAAATAAATTTGTAGAAATGTTCCTTGGGTGACCCTCTATCAGATTCCTTCAAGCCATGTTGATTGGTCAAAAACATGGCCGCCAGGGGGCGGGGCTATTTTGCCTTTTATGGTTATAGTGCAAAAAATCTTCAACATCTTCTCCTCAGTAACCGGTGGGTCAATTGGGATGAAACTTCACAGAAAGCATCCTCTCAATGACCTCACCAGAATTCCTTCAAATTTTTGGGATCCATGCAGAATTCTGGTTTCCATGGCAACGAAACGAAAAAAACTTCAAAATTCTACTTCTCCATAACTGGTTGGCAGATTTTGAACTTATTTTGAAGAAATGTTCCTTGGGTGACTCTCTATCAGATTCCTTGAAGCCATGTTGATTGGTCGAAAAACATGGCCGCCAGGGGGGGCGGGGCTTTTTTGCCTTATATGGCTATAGTGAAAACTTAAAAAATCTTCTCCTCCAAAAGTGTCAGGCCGATTTTCAAATAATTTTGTAGAAATATTCCTTGGATGACCCGCTATCAGATTCCTTTAAGCCATGTTGATTGGTCGAAAATCATGGCCGCCAGGGGGGGGGCGGGGCTTTTTTGCCTTATATAGCTATAGTGCAAACTTAAAAAATCTTCTCCTCCAAAAGTGTTGGGCCGATTTTCAAATAATTTTGTAGAAATGTTCCTTGGATGACCCTCTATCAGATTCCTTCAAGCCATGTTGATTGGTCAAAAAACATGGCCGCCAGGGGGCGGGGCTATTTTGCCTTTTATTGCTATAGTGAAAACTTAAAAAATCTTCTCCTTCAAAAGTGTCAGGCCGATTTTCAAATAATTTTGTAGAAATGTTCCTAGGGTGACCCTCTATCAGATTCCTTAAAGCCAAGTTGATTGGTTGGAAACTATGCCCGCCAGATGGCGGGGCTTATATAGCTAAAGTGAAAAAAAAAATCAGGTGAGCGATTCCAGGGCCATCATGGCCCTCTTGTTTTAAATTGCCATTTCATTCTTGTCTGGCCTTCATCTCACAAACCCTTGGCCACATTTCTATGAAACTTCACAGGAGTCATCGGTACAACGTCTAGTTGCGCATATTACGAGGGCGTTTAATTTGACCTAATTTTGGTTGAGTTATTGCCCTTTTTAGCTCACCTGAGCTTTGCTCAAGGTGAGTTATTGTGATCGCCTTTTGTCCGGCGTCCGTCGTGCGTCGTCCGTCATCTTCTTCTCCTCAGTAACCAGTGGGTCAATTGGGATGAAACTTCAAAGAAAGCATCCTCTCAATGACCTCACCAGATTTCCTTCAAATTTTTGGGATCCATGCAGAATTCTGGTTTCCATGGCTACGAAATGAAAAAAACTTCAAAATTCTTCTTCTCCATAACTGGTTGGCAGATTTTCAAATAATTTTGTAGAAATGTTCCTTGGATGACCCTCTATAAGATTCCTTGAAGCCATGTTGATTGGTAAAAAAACATGGCCGCCAGGGGGGGCGGGGCTATTTTGCCTTATATGGCTATAGTGAAAACTTAAAAAATCTTCTTCTCCGAAAGTGTCTGGCCGATTTTCAAATAATTTTGTAGAAATGTTCCTTGGATGACCCTCTATCAGATTCCTTCAAGCCATGTTGATTGGTCAAAAAACATGGCCGCCAGGGGGGCGGGGCTATTTTGCCTTATATGGCTATAGTGAAAACTTAAAAAATCTTCTCTTCCGAAAGTGTCAGACCGATTTTCAAATAATTTTGTAGAAATGTTCCTTGGATGACCCTCTATCAGATTCCTTCAAGCCATGTTGATTGGTTGAAAAACATGGCCGCCAGGGGTGGCGGGGCTATTTTGCCTTATATGGCTATAGTGAAAATTTAAAAAATCTTCTTCTCCGAAAGTGTCAGGCCAATTTTCAAATAATTTTGTAGAAATGTTCCTTAAGTGACCCACTTTCAGATTCCTTCAAGCCATGTTGATTGGTAAAAAAACATGGCCGCCAGGGGGGGGGCGGGGCTATTTTGCCTTATATGGCTATAGTGAAAGCTTAAAAAATCTTCTTCTCCGAAAGTGTCAGGCCGATTTTCAATTAATTTTGTAGAAATGTTCCTAGGGTGACCCTCTATCAGATTCATTCAAGCCAAGTTGATTGGTCGGAAACTATGGCCGCCAGGGGGCGGGGCTTATATGGTTAAATTAAAAAAAAAAAATCAGGTGAGCGATTCCAGGGCCATCATGGCCCTCTTGTTTTAAAATTGCCATTTCATTCTTGTCCGGCCTTCATCTCACAACCCCTTTGCCACATTTCTATGAAACTTCACAGGAGTCATCGGTACAATGTGTTGTTGCGCATATTACGAGGGCGTTTAATTTGACCTACTTTTGGATGAGTTATTGCCCTTTTTTTAGCTCACCTGTGCACGAAGTGCTCAGGGTGAGTTATTTTGATCGCCCTATGTCCGGCGTCCGTCGTCCGTGAACATTTTCTTCTCTGTAACCGGTGGGTCAACTGGGATGAAACTTCACAGAAAGCATCCTCGCAATGTCCTCACCAGAATTCCTTAAAATTTTTGGGATCCATGCAGAATTCTGGTTTCCATGGCAACGAAATGAAAAAAACTTCAAAATTCTTAAAAATCTTCTCCTCCCAAAGTGGTCAGGCCGATTTTCAAATTATTTTGTAGAAATGATCCTTGGGTGACCCTCTATCAGATTCCTTCAAGCCATGTTGATTGGTCGAAAAACATGGCCCCCAGGGGGGGGAGGCTATTTTGCCAATATGGCTATAGTGCAAACTTAAAAAATCTTCTCCTCCAAAAGTGTCAGGCTGATTTTCAAATAATTTTGTAGAAATGTTCCTTGGGTGACCCTCTATCAGATTCCTTCAAGCCATGTTGGTTGGTCGAAAAACATGGCCGCCAGGGGGGGCGGGGCTATTTTGCCTTATTAGGCTATAGTGCAAACTTAAAAATTCATCTCCTCCAAAAGTGTCAGGCCGATTTTCAAATAATTCTGTAGAAATGTTCCTTGGGTGATCCTCTATCAGATTCCTTCAAGCCATGTTGATTGGTCAAAAAGCATGGCCGCCAGGGGGGCGGGGCTATTTTGCCTTTTATGGCTATAGTGAAAACTTAAAAAATCTTCTTCTCCATAAGTGTCGGGCCGATTTTCAAATAATTTTCTAGAAATGTTCCTTGGGTGACCCTCTATCAGATTCCTTCAAG
>JASEVX010000001.1:104552331-104753624 GCA_031761405.1 Serripes groenlandicus | reverse complement strand
AATTTTGTAGAAATGTTCCTTGGATGACCCTCTATCAGATTCCTTCAAGCCATGTTGATTGGTCAAAAAACATGGCCGCCAGGGGCGGGGCTATTTTGCCTTTTATTGCTATATAGTGAAAACTTAAAAAATCTTCTCCTTCAAAAGTGTCAGGCCGATTTTCAAATAATTTTGTAGAAATGTTCCTAGGGTGACCCTCTATCAGATTCCTTAAAGCCAAGTTGATTGGTTGGAAACTATGCCCGCCAGATGGCGGGGCTTATATAGCTAAAGTGAAAAAAAAAATCAGGTGAGCGATTCCAGGGCCATCATGGCCCTCTTGTTTAAAATTGCCATTTCATTCTTGTCCGGCCTTCATCTCACAACCCCTTTGCCACATTTCTATGAAACTTCACAGGAGTCATCGGTACAATGTCTTGTTGCGCATATTACGAGGGCGTTTAATTTGACCTACTTTTGGATGAGTTATTGCCCTTTTTAGCTCACCTGTGCACGAAGTGCTCAGGGTGAGTTATTGTGATCGCCCTATGTCCGGCGTCCGTTGTCCGTCGTCCGTCGTCCGTCAACATTTTCTCCTCTGTAACCGGTGGGTCAACTGGGATGAAACTTCACAGAAAGCATCCTCTCAATGGCCTCACCAGAATTCCTTAAAATTTTTGGGATCCATGCAGAATTCTGGTTTCCATGGCAACGAAATGAAAAAAAAATCAAAATTCTTAAAAAATCTTCTCCTCCGAAAGTGTCAGGCCGATTTTCAAATTATTTTGTAGAAATGATCCTTGGGTGACCCTCTATCAGATTCCTTCAAGCCATGTTGATTGGTCGAAAAACATGGCCGCCAGGGGGGGGGGGCTATTTTGCCGTATATGGCTATAGTGCAAACTTAAAAAATCTTCTCCTCCAAAAGTGTCAGGCCGATTTTCAAATAATTTTGTAGAAATGTTCCTTGGGTAACCCTCTATCAGATTCCTTCAAGCCATGTTGATTGGTTGAAAAACATGGCCGCCAGGAGGCGGGGCTATTTTGCCTTTTATGGTTATAGTGAAAACTTAAAAAATCTTCAACATCTTCTCCTCAGTAACCAGTGGGTCAATTGGGATGAAACTTCACAGAAAGCATCTTCTCAATGACCTCACCAGAATTCCTTCAATTTATTGGGATCCATGCAGAATTCTGGTTTCCATGGCAACGAAACGAAAAAAACTTCAAAATTCTTCTCCTCCCAAATTGGTTGGCAGATTTTGAACTTATTTTGTAGAAATGTTCCTTGGGTGACTCTCTATCAGATTCCTTGAAGCCATGTTGATTGGTCGAAAAACATGGCCGCCAGGGGGGCGGGGCTTTTTTGCCTTATACGGCTATAGTGAAAACTTAAAAAATCTTCTCCTCCAAAAGTGTCAGGCTGATTTTCAAATAATTTTGTAGAAATGTTCCTTGGATGACCCTATATCAGATTCCTCTAAGCCATGTTGATTGGTCAAAAATTATGGCCGCCAGGGGGGGCGGGGCTATTTTGCCTTATATAGCTATAGTGCAAACTTAAAAAATCTTCTTCTCCAAAAGTGTCAGGCCGATTTTCAAATAATTTTGTAGAAATGTTCCTTGGATGACCCTCTATCAGATTCCTTCAAGCCAAGTCGATTGGTCGGAAACTATGTCCTCCAGATGGCGGGGCTTATATAGCTAAAGTGAAAAAAAAAATCAGGTGAGCGATTCCAGGGCCATCATGGCCCTCTTGTTTAAAATAAATCACTAACTGACAAAATACAGTCAGCCAGACAAATACCCCTTGGGGGAGACATACGTTTTTCCCAAAAACAACCTCTAGTTTTTAGCTCACCTGTGCACGAAGTGCTCAGGGTGAGTTATTGTGATCGCCCTATGTCCGTCGTCAGTCGTCCGTCGTCCGTCAACATTTTCTCCTCTGTAACCGGTGGGTCAACTGGGATGAAACTTCACAGAAAGCATCCTCGCAATGCCCTCACCAGAATTCCTTAAAATTTTTGGGATCCATGCAGAATTCTGGTTTCCATGGCAACGAAATGAAAAAAACTTCAAAATTCTTAAAAATCTTCTCCTCCCAAAGTGTCAGGCCGATTTTCAAATTATTTTGTAGAAATGATCCTTGGGTGACCCTCTATCAGATTCCTTCAAGCCATGTTGATTGGTCGAAAAACATGGCCTCCAGGGGGGGGGGGGGGGGGGGGGGGGGTGGGGGGGGGTTATTTTTCCAATATGGCTAGAGTGCAAACTTAAAAAATCTTCTTCTCCAAAAGTGTCTGGCCGATTTTCAAATAATTTTGTAGAAATGTTCCTTGGGTGACCCTCTATCAGATTCCTTCAAGCCATGTTGATTGGTCGAAAAACATGGCCGCCAAGGGGGGGCGGGGCTATTTTGCCTTATTAGGCTATAGTGCAAACTTAAAAAATCTCCTCCTCCAAAAGTGTCAGGCCGATTTTCAAATAATTCTGTAGAAATGTTCCTTGGGTGATCCTCTATCAGATTCCTTCAAGCCATGTTGATTGGTCAAAAGCATGGCCGCCAGGGGGCGGGGCTATTTTGCCTTTTATGGCTATAGTGAAAACTTAAAAAATCTTCTTCTCCATAAGTGTCGGGCCGATTTTCAAATAATTTTCTAGAAATGTTCCTTGGGTGACCCTCTATCAGATTCCTTCAAGCCATGTTGATTGGTCGAAAAACATGGCAGCCAGGGGGCGGGGCTTTTTTGCCTTATATGGCCAAAGTGAAAACTTAAAAAATCTTCTCCTCCGAAAGTGTCAGGCTGATTTTTAAATAATTTTGTAGAAATGTTCCTAGGGTGACCCTTTATCAGATTCCTTCAAGCCAAGTTGATTGGTCGGAAACTATGGCTGCCAGTATGGCTAGAGTGCAAACTTAAAAAATCTTCTTCTCCAAAAGTGTCAGGCCGATTTTCAAATAATTTTGTAGAAATGTTCCTTGGGTGACCCTCTATCAGATTCCTTCAAGCCATGTTGATTGGTCGAAAAACATGGCCGCCAAGGGGGGGCGGGGCTATTTTGCCTTATTAGGCTATAGTGCAAACTTAAAAAATCTTCTCCTCCAAAAGTGTCAGGCCGATTTTCAAATAATTCTGTAGAAATGTTCCTTGGGTGATCCTCTATCAGATTCCTTCAAGCCATGTTGATTGGTCAAAAGCATGGCCGCCAGGGGGCGGGGCTATTTTGCCTTTTATGGCTATAGTGAAAACTTAAAAAATCTTCTTCTCCATAAGTGTCGGGCCGATTTTCAAATAATTTTCTAGAAATGTTCCTTGGGTGACCCTCTATCAGATTCCTTCAAGCCATGTTGATTGGTCGAAAAACATGGCAGCCAGGGGGCGGGGCTTTTTTGCCTTATATGGCCAAAGTGAAAACTTAAAAAATCTTCTCCTCCGAAAGTGTCAGGCTGATTTTTAAATAATTTTGTAGAAATGTTCCTAGGGTGACCCTTTATCAGATTCCTTCAAGCCAAGTTGATTGGTCGGAAACTATGGCTGCCAGGGGGCGGGGCTTATATAGCTAAAGTGAAAAAAAACACAGGTGAGCGATTCCAGGGCCATCATGGCCCTCTTGTTTCATGTTTTTGTCTAGATGTTTTCAAAGTTGTATGCTGCAGCTTTGCTGTATGTGGGAAAGTGTGAAGGAGAAGCATACTCTATAACAGCTATTGTTCAGTTAAAAGGAAGTTTTATACATTTCACTATAATTATATTAACTTGATATAGTGTGGAATACAGCTTGATTGTATTGGTTGATAGTTCTAATGATGTTTGTATACTAATTACTATATTGTTTATACAATTTACAGGGCTTATCTAGAGAGCATGCTTGTATTGAAGTCAACGGAGAAAATCATTTTATATATGATAAGGGTAGCAGGAATAAAACACGGAGAAATAAGGTAAACAAATCGATTTTGATAGATTCAAAAAGATTCATAGTAGCACACAATATAAATTATCAATATTTGCTTGTTTGGAAATGTTATGGTTAGATTAAAGATTTCAGGCATGCCATGTGATTGAATTAGTTCATCAAAAGCAACTCTCACAATAACTGAATAAGCATTCTTTCGGAATTGCTGTGGACTAAATAGCAAAATGAGATATATTTCTTAGATCTAAATCTGTATATAGCAATAAACTGCATAGGCCCCAATACACATGTAGTTTAAAATTTCAACAAAATATTCATGGGCCTTAACAAAATTTGCACGGTATATTGATTCTTACAGTTAGAATAATATGTATGTTGAAGAAACAAAATAAGGTTCTCATATATGAATTGGCACATTTTAATTGAATTATTGAGCTATGCCAGCATTCTATCCTTCATCCAGCTGTCTGTCCATAGTCATTGTTTTCTAATGGTCACAATAAAGTCCACAGCTTCAATCCTTTCCTTCATACAACAATTCTGCAGCAAACAACTTTGAACATATTTTGTCAAAAAAAAAAAAATCTCTGTAATTGAATGGATAACCTATGACTAAACGTGGTAAACATTGTGGCAAAAGGAGAAATTGTTCGTTTTGAGCAATTTCTCCTTTTGTCACTATGTTTTCAAAAAGCCGTCTTCTGCAGAGGAGTCAAAAAGTGTCTCCATGAGGGAAAGGGTTAATGTAAATTTTTTACAACTTGTCCAGATTGGCATTTTGCGAATATGTTCTATTGATCTGTAATAATATTTATGCTGAAAAATATGTCTGTTTTCAGTTTTTCTTGGCTACTTCTGTACGCTATGAACTCAAGGACAAAGATGAGCTCATTTTTGGAGATGTTAACTGTACATATATTGTTGGACCAGAGGTATTGTTTTCAGTTTTGTTGCATGTCTGTAAGGCAGGAAGACACTAAGGGATCACTTCTCTGTCTGTCTGTCCGTCCTTCACACTTTGCATTAAATAACTTCGTTTCTATTTGAGTCTATAGACTGTTTTGTATTTATCATCTTAATCCCTACTGTTGATAAATTTTTATGAACAGCATTAAGTTTAAACATATTTATTTTAAATCAAATTTTGGAACAATCTTTCAGCTGTCTGCTTCCTGGAGGCTTGACCAGTACTTGGGCCTATTCATATTGTAAAATCCCTAATTCATCACATATCTCAAACCTGGTACCTCTACCACTGTACTACTGTCTTCCTCAAAGGCATTTCAAGACTGAGCAATGTATAACTGTCCCTGATATGATTACCTTAGCCATTTTAGTTATTGTGATTGTCTTTTGTTCACTGTGTGTCGTCAACAACTATTAAAAGACATTTCATCCTAAACCACTTGACCAAATTTGATGAAGCTCCCCAGGGATGTTCATTGGGTGGTGCCCTTTCAAAATTGTTCAAAGAAATTAATGTCATGGCAATAAAAAAGACTTTGAAAATCTACTTGGCTTTGAGCTAAGATTCTTGGTGTGTAGGAATGTCTGGTGGTCCTCTACACCATTGTTCAAACTATGGCCCTGGGGTCAAAATTGGCGCTACCCTGGGAATCAACGGTCTTTCATAGAGTTACATGGGGAAAAACTTTGAAAATCTTGTCAAGCTTAAATTCTAAGTTGTACATAAGCATTTCTTTGGTAACCTTCTTAGTCATATTAACAACATAGGGTGTTGGTTATTCACTCTGTAGCAGCAGACTTATGATGGTCATCTACGGTCTCTCGTATTAGCTTACCTGACCGCAAAATGAGTTATTGTGGTTGGCAAGACAAATCACATTATATCACTCGGGTTAAACGAGCAATCCAGGGCCATCGTTAAGAGTACATTGAACTTTTGGAAAAACAAAATTATGTTCTGATAATGAATTGTTGAGGAATAAGTCCTAATTGCTTCCAAAGTTGTTTTCTCAATCCCTTTCCCTCATACAACATTTCTGTAGCAGACGACTTTGAACATATTTTGTCAAAAACTGGAAAATCTCCATAATTGAATGGATAATATAGGACTTAAAATGGAAAACGTTATGGCAAAAGGAGAAATTGCACGTTTTGTGCAATTTCTTCTTTTGTCACTATGTTTTCAAAAAGCCGTCTGATGCAGAGGCGTCAGAAAGCGTCTATATGAGGGAGCACGGTGAGTAACTGAGTATCATGATTATGATTTCGGAGTCACTGATTTTGACTAGGACGCTCTACCTACTAACTTGTGTTTTGGCTGTTCATAGTCTCAAGAGATCTGAACAAAAAGAATGAAAACTCAAGAAAAATATCTTAGGGTAGTCTTCAGAATAAATCCACTTACACATTAAATATTATATGAAAACAGACACAGGAAAATAAACTTGGACATTTGGGACCATTAACCCTTTCCCTCATACGACAATTCTGCAGCAGACGACTTTGAACGTATTTTGTCAAAACATAGAAAATCTCCATAACTGAAAGGATAAGCTATGACAAAAAGTGGCAAACATTGTGGTAAAAGGAGAAATTGCACGTTTTGTGCAATTTCTTCTTTTGTCATTGTGTTTTCAAAAAGCTGTATGCTGCAGAGGCATCAGAAAGCGTCTATATGAGGGAAATGGTTATAGATCCAGATCAACCTGTGCATATGCAGTCAGATAATGATCCACACTGTTCAAGAACTGACCTTTCATGAATATAAAAAAAAGTCATAACACTTGCCAGACTGTAGGAATAAATGGGCTGTCCAATAGATCACAAGGTCCAGATGCCCATGTCTTCTTTTGTTAATCTGTTATCTGATTTACTATTTCTTGACTATGTCCACATTCAAAACATAGGATGAAAAGAGTCTGTAAAGCAAGATAAAGCTAAGTTTATCTGTGAAAAAATACAGCAATAATCTTCAATAGTAGTTTCTTCATCCAGAATGGTATAAAAGCTGTGTATATAAGATCAAGTTATACATTTACATTTTTTTAATGCAGGCAGCAGATGATGATGATGAAACTGGATCAGAAACCGGATCAGAATCAATGTTTGAGACAGCACCAGCTGGTAATTACCATTCAATTCTTTAGTGACCCATATAATACCTACAGTACCAGTGCCAGTTGGTAATGAACATACAATTCTTTAGTGACCCATATAATACCTACAGTACCAGTTGGTAATGAACATACAATTCTTTAGTGACCCATATAATACCTACAGTACCAGTTGGTAATGAACATACAATTCTTTAGTGACCCATATAATACCTACAGTACCAGCTGGTAATTAAAATACAATTCTTTAGTGACCCATATAATACCTACAGTACCAGTTGGTAATGAACATACAATTCTTTAGTGACCCATATAATACCTACAGTGCCAGTTGGTAATGAACATACAATTCTTAAGTGACCCATATAATACCTACAGTACCAGTTGGTAATGAACATACAATTCTTTAGTGACCCATATAATACCTACAGTACCAGTTGGTAATGAACATACAATTCTTTAGTGACCCATATAATACCTACAGTACCAGTTGGTTATGAACATACAATTCTTTAGTGACCCATATAATACCTACAGTACCTGTTGGTAATGAACATACAATTCTTTAGTGACCCATATAATACCTACAGTACCAGCTGGTAATTAAAATACAATTCTTTAGTGACCCATATAATACCTACAGTACCAGTTGGTAATGAACATACAATTCTTTAGTGACCCATATAATACCTACAGTACCAGTTGGTAATGAACATACAATTCTTTAGTGACCCATATAATACCTACAGTACCAGTTGGTAATGAACATACAATTCTTTAGTGACCCATATAATACCTACAGTACCAGTGCCAGTTGGTAATGAACATACAATTCTTTAGTGACCCATATAATACCTACAGTACCTGTTGGTAATGAACATACAATTCTTTAGTGACCCATATAATACCTACAGTACCAGTTGGTAATGAACATACAATTCTTTAGTGACCCATATAATACCTACAGTACCAGTTGGTAATGAACATACAATTCTTTAGTGACCCATATAATACCTACAGTACCAGCTGGTAATTAAAATACAATTCTTTAGTGACCCATATAATACCTACAGTACCAGCTGGTAATTAAAATACAATTCTTTAGTGACCCATATAATACCTACAGTACCTGTTGGTAATGAACATACAATTCTTTAGTGACCCATATAATACCTACAGTACCAGCTGGTAATTAAAATACAATTCTTTAGTGACCCATATAATACCTACAGTACCAGCTGGTAATTAAAATACAATTCTTTAGTGACCCATATAATACCTACAGTACCAGCTGGTAATGAACATACAATTCTTTAGTGACCCATATAATACCTACAGTACCAGCTGGTAATTAAAATACAATTCTTTAGTGACCCATATAATACCTACAGTACCAGTTGGTAATGAACATACAATTCTTTAGTGACCCATATAATACCTACAGTACCAGCTGGTAATTAAAATACGATTCTTTAGTGACCCATATAATACCTACAGTACCAGTTGGTAATGAACATACAATTCTTTAGTGACCCATATAATACCTACAGTACTGATTGTTCTGAAATGATACATTCAAGAAAATCAAACCATATTTGACATACAGTATAGGGCAACATTGGCTGTATAACACGCAAGTCCATCTTGTTGCAACCACACGAATATGGCTTCAGATTTGAATGATACTTAAGAATTCTGCGAACAGTAGATATATTTGTTTTGTTAGTAATGTTACTCAAAACTGTTTTTACTGACATCTTTTGAGTTTCTTCAATTACTTCCATAACCTCTACGATGATGCCTTCTGAACGGCAAGTCCTTCGCCTTCCACTGTTACCCTTCCTTCTGTCAAATATGCTTCCAGTTTCTTCAAATTTCTTTATAATTCTGTATATTTATTTCCTTGACAATGGCTTTATGTCTGGGTATTGTTTTCGTAAGACTTTCTGGACTGTATTTGGAGATTTTCCGTATTCATAGTATAGTTTTTAAAAAAACTGCATCTTTCTAAGAATCCATGTTTGTGCAATTCTGGTGAAATTACTGATGACATCATACATACATTGTGATAACGTCATTAGTTAGTGAGAACAATTCCATGACAAATGGTATGGCTTTATACTTAGCATTGCACTTTATTTTGTGTATGTATTCCATGCAGGACAGAAATAATGACAACTTAAAGTTGGGACATGTATTTTGAACCACCCTGTATGTACATTATGTTGCAAATTACTTTTAAACCCTTTCCTACCTATAGACGCATTTTGACACGTCTGCAGCAGACGACTTTTGAAAACATTGTGACGAAAGGAGAAATTGCTCAAAACGAGCAATTTCTCCTTTTGTCACAATGTTTTTGGACTTTTTTCATTAATTATACCTACAATTATAGAGATCTACCATATTTTTTAGTAGACATTTTCAAATTTGTCTGCTGCAGATTTGCTGTATGTGGGAAAGGGTTAAGTCACCTGTCCTGGAAAGGACTTCACTTCTGACATATTGGCAGGGCCACACATGTTCCTTCAAACAATTTTAGCTCATCTGAGCATGAAGTGTTCATGTTGAACTATTGTGATCACTTTCCATCCAACATCCATCTTCTGTCTGTCTGTCTATTCAAATTTTCCTTCAAACAATTTCTAAAATCAAACCAATGGACCAATTTCAAAACAAGGTCCTCTACAAACAAAAATCCAAACATTCCGCCCTGATGCACATGATGGCAACCAATGATATAAATATAAATATCTTTACAAATATCATATTTTGTTTACAATTTAACTCTTTTCAACAAATATACTAATTTTATAGAGTTTGCCTAGATGTTGAAAGTTGTCTGCTGCAAATTTATTGAATGTGGGAAAGAGTTACAGTAATCTCTTTTGGAAAAAGAGATAACTAATAAGTAGCATTAAGTGACAGTTGTATTTGAAATGTGATTTGAATAATAAAAATAAAAAAATAAATGATTTGATGAAAAAAATAAACTATTTAATGTGTTGTTTCAGCTGACAGTCTTACAATTATGGACACACCAGCTCCTCCCCCAAGAGTTAGAAAAGGTACCTGTTGAAAGAGATCATACTGAGAATATCAGACTTTAATAGGACGTGAACCCTTTCCCACAAACGGATGCTTTCTCACACTTATGCAGCAGACAACTGAATTTTATTTTTTTCATTTTTGTCGAGCCTGCTTGCGTTTAGCTCGACATAGCTGTCTCAATGGCGGTTCTCTGTATGTATGTACGTCCTTGAATCCATGAGACCGTCTGCCCACATCTTAAACTTGCATCATATGATTTCCAAGAAACTTGGCACAAACAGTCACCATGATGAGGCAGCGTGTCAGGCCTAAGATCCAGGCCTGTGCCTTAAATGTCAAGGTCACACTTATAGGTCAAAGATCAGAATGTGAACTGTATGATAGGACTACCTTGTCCGGCCCACATCTCAACCTTGTACCATAGGATTCCCAAGTTACTTGGCACACATGTTTACCATGATGAGGTAAAGTGTTGCACACAAGACCCAGGCCTTTACCTTAAAGGTGAAGGCCACACTTAGAGGTCTAAGGTCAAAATAACAAACCAAGCCTCATAGGAATCCCAAGTTGGCACACATGTTAACCGTAAAGAAGGTGTGATTGCAGAATTGAAAACAAATTTTGCCATTAAATAGACTGTTCTCTTTTAACCCTTCCCCACTTGTAGAATTGTCTTGACACATATGCAGCAGTAAGGTTTCCTATGTTTTTGTCCACCGTTATCTTGTTTTATATTTTTAAAGTTGTACCCCTTTGTAAAAAAAAGTTTACATGGGTTTTAACATTGTGTGTATATATTTTTAAAATGTGCTTGGTGTACATAATGAAATAAATTAATATTATTTGATTAAGGAAATATCAGATATTGAGCATTTCATAAGATGTATCTTACGTTCTTATTTTTTATGCCCCCCCCCCCGGAATCTCCGATTCGGGGGGCATATAGTTTTTGGCCTGTCTGCACGTCTGTCTGCACGTCTGTCTGTCTGTCTGCACAAAAAAACTTTAACCTTGACCACTACTTTTGAACCATAACAGGTACGGCTACCATATTTCACATGTGTATTCCTTGTGACATGACCTTTCTGTCAGTACCAAAATGTTTGACCTTGCGACCTTGACCTTTGACCTAGATGTAGTTTTTGGCCTGTCTGCACGAAAAAAACTTTAACCTTGACCACTACTTTTGAACCATAACAGGTACGGCAACCATATTTCACATGTGTATTCCTTGTGACATTACCTTTCTGTCAGTACCAAAATGTTTGACCTTGCGACCTTGACCTTTGACCTAGATGTTGCCATTCTCGAAAAGAACTTTAACCTTGGCCATTTCTTTTGAACCCTAACAGGTACAGCTACCATATTTCACATGTGTATTCCTTGTGACATGACCTTTCTGTCAGTACCAACATTTTTGACCTTGCGACCTTGACCTTTGACCTAGATGTTGCCATTCTGGATTTTTTTTTTAACCTTGGCCATTTCTTTTGAACCATAACAGATACGGCTACCATATTTCACATGTGTATTCCTTGTGACATGACCTTTCTGTCAGTACCAACATTTTTGACCTTGCGACCTTGACCTTTGACCTAGATGTTGCCATTCTCAATTTTTTTTTTAACCTTCCCCACTACTTTTGAACCATAACAGGTAAGGCTACCATATTTCACATGTGTATACCTTGTGACATGACCTTTCTGTCAGTACCAAACTTTTTTACCTTGCGACCTTGACCTTTGACCTAGATGTTGCCATTCTCGATAAAAACTTTAACCTTGACGACTACTTTTGAACCATAACAGGTACGGCTACCATATTTCACATGTGTAGACCTTGTGACATGACCTTTCTGTCACTACCAAAATTTTCACCTTGCGACCTTGACCTTTGACCTAGATGTTGCCATTCTCGAAAAAAAACTTTAACCTTGACCACCATTTTTTAACCATAACAGGTACGGCTACCATATTTCATGTGTATATCTTGTGACATGACCTTTCTGTCAGTACCAAAATGTTTCACCTTGCGACCTTGACCTTTGACCTAGATGTTGCCATTCTCGAAAAAAACTTTAACCTTGACCACTTCTTTTCAACCATAACAGGTACGGCTACCATATTTCACATGTGTATTCCTTGTGACATGACCTTTCTGTCAGTACCAACATTTTTGACCTGGCGACCTTGACCTTTGACCAAGATGTTGCCATTGGGGGGCATCAGTGTTTCACAAACACATCTTGTTTTATCTCATAATGATACTTTTACTTGGTAATAACTTGAACCATTTGATTCATATATTTTAATACCAGAAGACTTTGAAAATGGCATATCTGGCTATTGGTTAATACAGAATGGATATTTCTCCAGGTTTTGCAGATGACCTCATCCTGCCAGAGTCTGATTCTGACACAGATATAGATGATGATAAGACAGCCGGGATGACAACTCTAGCAGCAGGTAAATATTCTCATTCACCCATCGTTGGGTGGGACATATTCTGGAAACACTACCACCTCACTCAAGTGTTATGTCCCCTGAATTAGTAAAATTGACTACATTAGCGAATTCTTGTCTAATCATCTTGTAATTTCCATTTCAACTGAACATAATGCTTTATATTTTGGGTGCTGAACCTTTTCTCACAAACATCAGCAATAGACAGTTTGAAAATATCTAGGTAAAAATATTGAAAATGTCTGTAAATGAAAGGGCTAGGTATATGAATAGTGAGGAATCCAGTCAGCCTATGGATCTAGAAGAAGTATTATTATCTGTTTATAAACCTTTCTCTTTTACATTTCTGCAGCACAGAGCATTTGAAAACATTGTAAAAAAGGGAGAAACGGCTTTTTTTAATCCATGTTAAATGAAAGAGTTCTTGGTCAAAGTCCCAATCAGTTTCTATTTTGCTTTAATTGAGTTGTCAGAAAGCATCTACATGTGGCAAAGGTTTAAGTTCCTTTTTGTTTGTTCATTTTTCAGATAGCCAAGCTGGTAATGACAGCACTGAACATATGTTAGGGGCTCCTACTCAGGCTTTTGTCTGTGAAAGCGATGTTACAACAGGTAAATCTATTTCACAGTATTGACCCATTCCCACATAGGACAAACTTTAACTTTATGTTGAGATTTTGTCTTCAATTTATAAACAAGCCAGCACAAAGAGAGCTGTGTATGTCAATTGCAATGCATTCAAAAATATTTATGAGTACCAATTTTCTATTTGCAGATGAGGATGAATCTCCCAAGAAGAAATCTATATTGACCGCAGCAACACAAGCTTATGATATGGAAACTGCAAGGTATCGTCAATTAGCTTACATTCAACTATTTGATTTTACTATAGCCTGATAAGTTATACTGAGCTTTCTGGTTAGCATACTATATGTTAACCCTTTCCCACATGCAGACATTTTCTGATGTCTCTGCAGCAAGCGACTTTTGAAAAGAATGAGGTCAAAGGTTAAACTGCTCGTAATGAGCCACCTTTTGCCACCGTGTTTTTTACTTGATTCAACATTTTGACTATTTTTTCCATGATGTTTTAGTATTTCTTGTATGTGGGAAAGGGTTAAGGATTTGAACAGAACATATGGAAAAGCAATAGTAATGCATTGAAACTTGGTAGAAAACATTGTTGGGATGTCAACTCATAAAAATAATGTGCAAAAGGAGTAATTGCTCATACTGGGCAATTTCTACTTTTGCTACCATGTTTTAAACTCGATTCAATAATTATTATTACATGTTTAGAGATTTTCAATACTTTTGCCTACAAAACTGCATATGTGTTGATGTGTTGTATATGGAAAACACTAAATAAAATAGTTTGTTTATCAGTTAACCCTTTCGCTTTCTGACGCCTCTGCAGCAGACGACTTTTGAAATAATTGTGGCAAGATAAGCAATTTCTCAATTTGCCACAATGATTCCAACACTTATTCAATATCAATAATTTCATTGGACTTGATCATTTCATCAGTCATCTGCTGCAGATTATGTGGGAAAGGGTTAAATGATGATATTAATTTGAAAAGCAGAACATATAAGAAATAATATAGACTGACAAAACAATTTGTAAATTGCTAACTGTTTTACCAGATTTGATATCTGCATTGAAAACATTTGAAATAATTCTATAATATTTGGTAATGTTAAGATTTATTTTTGATAAAGACTCTTGCTTCCACAATATTTTCATATTGTTGTTGGCTACAGAGACATAAAAGGTTGTGTGTATTAGGTAATGGTTCAGTATTTTACTTTATAGTGAAGAAGAGTCGCCACATAGACGCAGCATTTTTACAACAGCTACTCAAGCTTTTGTGGCAGATAGTGATGAATCCCCACCAAAGGTAAAACATAGCGAGGGCTTGGCGTGAAACGGTTGTAACTAAAAACCTATTTTGAAAACCCTGTTTTAGGGGCAATTTTGACCCCTTTGTAAACAATGCAAATTTAGGTGCCATTGCTCAGAACGAGCAATGGCATCTAAATTTCCATTGTTTACCAAGAAAAATGATTTAACGCTTTTAAGACTTTATGGCGAGGTGATTAACCTTGGTAAAAAAAATACAAATTTTAGTTACAACTGTTTCACGCCAAGCCCTCAATATAGCATAATTTGACCATCATCCTTTAGACCTTTACCATAGCAGATCCCGTGCTGTCATTAACCATTTTTCGCCAAATGTGAAGATTTAATAAAAAAAAAGGGGGCGATATTTTTTTTAATTTGTGAAATTAAGTGGCGATAACTTTTCAAGGTTTCATGGTTCGGAGTTAAGGGGAAAACACTGTTTCACACTGTGACAATCTGGTTTCTCTTTTGTTTTTGCCAACTTGTAAATTCTTAGCAAATTGACGTTCCATTTTCCTTAGATCCGGGTACCTGTATGGCTTCAGTTTACTTCATTGTAAATACACAAGGGGTCATTTCTTTTGTTGGTTTGTGATCCAATAATTGAAGCGTGGCACATCGGTTAGTATTAATTTAATTTTAACTACTGTTAAACTTTTTAATTAGTCACACACGATTAATTTCACATCTAAATTAGCCATAAAGAGGTTGACATTCTCATTCTGAACACCGATATGGGAATGCTTAAACACAGGAGCCCCATAAAATGTACTCCGATACACAAGTACTCACTATTATGGTTAAAATTTCCTACCTATCAACAACTTCATTATTGCTGTTGATTTGTAATGAGACTGGATAATTTATGACCAAATCCGTCGACCAGTTCCCTGTTCATATTCGTAAAAGATTATCTTCATAAAACTTATTCTTGATGAGTCTTGGACCACTTTAAGAGCTCTCATTGTATTTCAACTTCCGTTTTGTGTTCACCGAAAATTGTATGTTATATTTCGCCATTGAAATTGTTTACCAATTTAAAAACAGAATTCTATCTTATCTGTCTTTTTACTTCACATGACTTTTTGAAGGTCGTCTGCTTCACAATCATCAGACGAACAATTCCATCAAACTAGAAAACTGAAAGATTTATATTGATAAAGAGTTGAAAATATTGCAGTAAAAGGTGAAATTGCTCGTTTTGAGCAATTTCACCTTTTTATGCCCCCACGGAATCTCCGATTCGGGGGGCATATAGTTTTTGGTCTGTCTGTTGGTCTGTCTGTCTGCACAAAAAAAACTTTAACCTTGGCCATTACTTTTGAACCATAACAGGTATGGCTACCATATTTCACATGTGTATTCCTTGTGACATGACCTTTCTGTCAGTACCAACAATTTTGACCTTGCGACCTTGACCTTTGACCTAGATGTTGCCATTCTCGAAAAAAACTTTAACCTTGGCCATTACTTTTGAACCATAACAGATACGGCTACCATATTTCACATGTGTATTTCTTGTGACATGACCTTTCTGTCAGTACCAACATTTTTGACCTGACGACCTTGACCTTTGACCTAGATGTAGTTTTTGGCCTGTCTGCACGAAAAAAACTTTAACCTTGACCACTTCTTTTGAACCATAACAGGTACGGCTACCATATTTCACATGTGTATTCCTTGTGACATTACCTTTCTGTCAGTACCAAAATGTTTGACCGTGCGACCTTGACCTTTGACCTAGATGTTGCCATTCTCGAAAAAAACTTTAACCTTGGCCATTACTTTTGAACCATAACAGGTACGGCTACCATATTTCACATGTGTATTCCTTGTGACATGACCTTTCTGTCAGTACCAACATTTTTGACCTTGCGACCTTGACCTTTGACCTAGATGTTGCCATTCTCGAAAAAAACTTTAACCTTGATCACTTCTTTTGAACCATAACAGGTACGGCTACCATATTTCACATGTGTATTCCTTGTGACATGACCTTTCTGTCAGTACCAACAATTTTGACCTTGCGACCTTGACCTTTGACCTAGATGTTGCCATTCTCGAAAAAAACTTTAACCTTGGCCATTACTTTTGAACCATAACAGATACGGCTACCATATTTCACATGTGTATTCCTTGTGACATGACCTTTCTGTCAGTACCAACATTTTTGACCTTGCGACCTTGACCTTTGACCTAGATGTTGCCATTCTCAATTTTTTTTTTAACCTTCCCCACTACTTTTGAACAATAACAGGTAAGGCTACCATATTTCACATGTGTATACCTTGCGACCTTGACCTTTGACCTAGATGTTGCCATTGGGGGGCATCAGTGTTTCACAAACACATCTTGTATTGCAATGTTTTCAAAAGTCATGTTCATTGGCACGTGCCAAATGTCATCTGTGTGAAGTAATGGGTTAAGTCAAACTTAAATTATCACTTGCATAACAGACATTGAAACATATATCTATAAATTTGATTTTTGATTAAAACCTTGTATTAAAAGAGGTAAACAAAGGAAACATTTGGCTTTCAATGGAAAAAATATTTGGTTCTTATGGCCAAAAGATGGTCACAAGATTTTTTAACCCAGTGCAGGCCCTGCATAGGCAGACACATTTTGACACATCAGTAGCAGACAATAGCTATAATTTCATTTCTAGAGCCTTTTATTTTTGTGCCTAGATGTTTTCAATTTTATTTGCTAAAGATTAATTATATGTTGGAAAGGCTTTATATCAATCTGACTAAAGTACACGATCTGACCAAATGTAAGTCTTTTAAGATCTGATGGCGATCAATTCGAATTCATCTTCTTGTTTTATTGGATTTCCAATAGCGCTATTTTTAGATCCACCAAGCTATTTTTATTTGAACCAATCAGAGGACTCGTTTCAACAAACGTTTGGCTTAACCTTCAAAATGGCGTCAATTGACGAAGTTGAGCAATTTTAAAATAGACCATTTAAAACCAGAGCAAAGAACACTTTTCGATGCTGTATGGTCTGGGAAAGACTGTATCGGTGTTTTGCCTCATTTCCGCATTTGTAGCCATGATGCGGTTGTCATAAGAACTATACACACATGTAGTAAATCACTATGTGAAAATTGGGATCCCATGATAAAATATAGACTTTTACTTTCACTTTCAAAAACGTGAAAGCAAGGTTCTGATTGGCTGGCGGAAAGGTCGTCTGAACGTGACCCTCTATCGGTTGTCCTCAGATCCTATGCGTAGCTATAATAGGAGATGATTTTAATGAGATTGGGCTTTATATTCGTAGCATATTTTCATTAAAATTTGTTTTTAGTCTCTTGACTGCCGAGACTGAACCCTTCTATGACTATTTTGGTGAACAGTGTTGAACCAGATCAATCAGACTCAACAGATATGCTGATCTAAATCTACACTGGTCACAAATACCCTATATGTGGTTCTCACAGAGCACCACTCGATTGAGCAATTGAACTTTGAAAATTTTCCAACATGCTGATGAATTTTAACACGTCTGCACCATGTCTTTAGTGAACATTTTTGCAAAAGGAAAAATTGCTCATAATGAGCAGTTTATCCTTGTTGCTACAATGTTTTCAACTTTATTTAATCATTCTACTTTCTTTTATATATTATTTTTCGTATTGTTGCCCTTATACTTTCAAAGTCGTCTGCTGCAGATGTGTTGTATTTAAGTGGTTTAAATGGTTAACCCTTTCCCTCATACAACAACTTTGCAGCAGACGACTTTGAACATATTTTGACAAAAAATAGAATATCTCTGTAACTGAATGGATAACCTATGAATAAAAGTGGAAAACATTGTTGCAAAAGGAGAAATTGCTCGTTTTGAGCAATTTCTTCTTTTGTGACTATGTTTTCAAAAAGCCGTCTGCTGCAGAGGCATCAGAAAGTGTCTATATTAGGGAAAGGGTTAACAAAATATTGTAGATGTACTGAAAACTTTCCAGTAATTTAACTAATTATGTCTGTTATTGTAGAAGGTTGCCAGGAAGCAGATAGAGCATGACCCAACGATGAAGTATGACATGACTTTAGGAATTGAATCAACACAAGGTTATGATATGGAGGAGGAGGACTCATCAAAAGATCATGTAAACATTGGTTTTTAGCTCATCTGTTTCCTGAAGAAAAAAAGTTGGGGTATTGTGATACCCTTTTTGTGTCTTCGTCACAAAACTTTATCCTTACCTCATATTCAACATTTTCAAATGAAACTTGGTACACATGTTTCTAGGAACAATACGCGTGTCTATACAAAGTCACATACATCTGGTTTTAATAATAAGTTTTTAATGCCCCTTTTTTGACTTACAAAAAAGCGTTTGCTTGCGGCGCTCTTTGTTTTATTACTGCAAGGGGAGTTATTAATCCTTTCCAACATACAAATTTTTTACTTTGTCACAATGTTTTTAAAAGTCTTCTTCTGAAGATGTGCCGAAATATGTGTCCTTGCCAGTTTCAAGGCTTTAACTATTATCATTTCATCATCATATGTAGCATTATCCCACTACATGATTTTAAGTTACATTTATGTTTGCTATAATGTATGACTTCAACCATTTCTCACATACAACAAATATGCAGCAGACAATTTTGAAAACATTTAGCCAAAAATATGGAAAACCTATTGATTCAATTTTAATTTTATAAATAAAAGAGTGCAGCAGCACTTATGATTGCTTGTAGGATCGATTAGAATGGTTATTTTTAACCCTTTCCTACATACAACAAATCTGCAGCAGACGACTTTGGAAACATGTGGACAAAAATATAGAAAAATCCTATAATTGAGGGTATATTTCCTGAAAAAAGTTAAAACATTGTGGCAAAAGGAGAAATTGCTCGTTTTGAGCAATTTCTTCTTTTGTCAAAATGTTTTCAAAAGACTTCTGCTGCAGAGGCGTAAGAAAGCGTCTGTATGTGGGTAAGGGTTAAAGACAGATCTGTGTCGGGAAATGATTTGAGTTAGATTATCCCATGTTTACTGTATTTGTCAATTAGGAAGATGAATCAGATAAAAGTCGTTTAATGTGTCAAGCCACTCAGGCTTTCCATGGTGATCAAGAAGATGAAGAAGAAGTGGAAGAGGAGGTATTCCTTTCTTGTCAAAATTAATATTTATCCTGTTTTAGTGGCATTATGACTCATTTAAACATGTCTAGTTTAAAAAAAGTCAAGATTGCCATTGACTTTGCCAATTATTTAATTAGGGCTATTCCAGTAAAACATATGTCCCACCCCAGGAAGGCACTTTCAAAATTGACCAACCCCCTTCAGAAGTTTATTTGACTAGAAAAGAACCCCCTTTAGAATATTTTCTGAGCAAATTCGGACCCCCTTCAGAAGTTTATATTTTTTGTTGCAAATTTCAACCCTCAATAGCAGTTTTGTCGGACTTCTGATTAGGACTTACTATAAGTGTATTCATGGTCCAACAGTAAGTTTCTGCTCTTGCATCGTAAGTAAAGATGTTGATTCTGACAGGAATTAAAATACACATGAATTTGTATTGAGGTTTAAGACTGATTTTCAACATCTTTGGTCATTTAAAGGCGGTCAGTTATCCATACCCTCTATTCCTGGAAGACCCAGTACTAAGCCAAACCCAAACAACTGACAGTTTCCTCATATAAATCAGAGGCGGAGGCCTCGAACTCGGAACCTTCAGGTTATAAACCAAGCATATTACCAACCACGCCACAAAGGCCTTCATTAAGATATTTCAAATTAAATTTGAACAAGAAAATGTGTCCATGGAACACAGATGCCCCAGTCGACAGTCAGATGAACAAATGTAGGGTCACAAATAGCTTTATTCAACAATTAAACAAAATAACTTTAAATAAGTATTAAATCAAAAAGAAATTTAACAAATAGGATTTCTGAAAAGCATTAACATTTAATATCCTTAAGAGAATAGATTACAATGTCAGAATTGTTTTATGGCATGTCAATTTAAATATAGGTAATAATGTATATTATATTGTATGCAAAACAAGTGCTCTGTGAATAAGACTTGTGTGGAAAAAAAAAGGTGAAATTGCACGTTTTAACACAATGTTGTCAAAAAGCTGTCTGCTGCAGAGGCGTCAGAAAGCATCTACATGAGGGAAAGGGTTAAAACACAAAGTCCGCCATTTTGTTGTCAAGGGTCATAACTTTTTCCGATTTTCAGTACCATACCGTTTTGATCGTATCTCGAAAAATTTGTCTCCAAACGTATTCTGTACACTACGTTTGAGAAAAATATTAAGTGGTTAAAACAAAACGGTATTTCATCATCGGGCAGTCTGTCTGTCACAGTGATTCAGATTGCAACAAAAATATCCCAGGCCATTTTGTCCTAAACTTAAACAAGAGGGCCATGATGGCCCTGGATCGCTCACCTGATTTTTTTGTTTGACTATAGCAATATAAGCCCCGCCCCCTGGTAGTTTCCTACCTTGGCTTGGCTTGAAAAAATCTAAGAGGGTCACCCTAGGAACATTTCTAGTAAATCTTTTGAAAATAGATTATGACCAATCAAAATGGCTTCAATTATCTGATAGAGGGTCACCCAAGGAACATTTCTACAAAATTATTAAAAAATCGGCCTGACACCTTTGGAGGAGAAGATTTTTAAAGTTTTCACTATAGCCATATAAGTCAAATTAATCCCCCCCCCCCCCCCCCCCCCCCCTGGCGGCCATGTTTTTAGACAAAGCAACATGACTTGAAGGAATCTGATAGAGGGTCAACCAAGGAACATTTCTACAAATTATTTGAAAATCGTCCTGCCACTTTTAGACGCGCTTTCCTATGGAGCCTATCCAGCCTTGTATATTTGCATTTTTAGGGGAGTCAAAACTAGAAATACTTTTGTATGATGGTCACTTTACTTTTTCAACTATACTTTTCCGGTTTAACAAACGCATGTCGAAAATCCAGCCTCGTATATCTGCATTTGTAGGTTTGTCAAATCTCGAAATGATTATGTAGATAGTAGATTTACTTTTTAAACCATACTTTTCCGGTTTAACAAACGCATCTTTACACTTCTAGAACCAGAAAATATCATCTATGATTGAAGGTATAGTTATTTATCAGAGAATTGACCAGGGAGTTATTGGAAAATGATCATGCTGTGCAATTGACTCACTGATTTAATTTAATAACATTTTAAAATTTGGTTAATAAATGTTTTTAATTTGAAATAGCAATTTAATTTCTCTTTTTACCCCAATGTTTTCAAAAGTTATATGCTGTAAATTTATGCATCAATTGTGTGTGCAGGGAGGAAAGGGTAAAATAATCAGGCACTATGTTTTCAAAAGGTATCTGCTGTAAATGCATCAATTTGTGTCTCTTACAGGTGGGAAAGGGTAAAATAATCAGACAATAATATTATGTTTTCAAAAAAAATGAAATAGCACAATTTCTCTTTTTACCACAATGTTTTCAAAAGTTATCTGCTATAAATGCATCAATATGACTGTCTAAAGGTGGGAAAGGGTTAAATAATCAGGCAATGTGTTTTTAAAATGTATCTGCTGTAATATGCATCAATATGTGTCTGCATGTGGGAAAGGGTTAAATAATCAGGCAATATGTTTTTAAAAGGTATCTGCTGTAAATGCATAATTATGTGTCTGCATGTGGGAAAGGGTAAAATAATCAAGCAATATGTTTTCAAATAAATTGATATAGCAATTTCTCTTTTTACCACAATGTAATAATTAGACGGAAATTGTTGAATCATCAGTTCGCCAACAGTCGTCAATAGGCTCCGCCCATTTGTCTTCGTTAGTTTCCGTATATCGCCCATATATGGAGTGACAAAATCGGCTACACATGTAATTCTAGTTTTGTAAATCGACTTTTGTAAAGCGCGACTTTCCATTGTACATTCGTACCTTGACTTCTTAACAATTGTCTCGTAAAGTGTTTTTTGTTCAATTGAAAATGTACATTCGCGGAATTTGATTTGCAAGTTTACACGGATTTATTAACTAGAAATTAACGGGTTTAAAAGTAACTTCACAACAATACATCTGCATTTCAACATGTTACTATCTAAAACGTATACACAGTTGACATTCTGAAACAGGATCTAGACTTGCAAACATGAGTTTGTTAAACCGGAAAGGTATAGTTTAAAAAGTAAATTGACCATCATACAAACATATTTCTAGTTTTGACAAACCTAAACATGCAGACATACAAGGCTGGATTTTTGACACAGGATAGGCTCCATACTTTCCAAACTTACACTTACTGATGAACACCTATTAAAAATCTGCAGCAATATTGAAAACCTTTTAGAATTACAGTTAATATACTAACAGGTTAAGAAAACTTATTTAGTGTTAAGCTGGAGTGAATTATTGTAATTTTCACTTTAACTAAATTTAAACATAAGTAAAGAGGGAAGAGAAAAAGTCATTTCCACTATGTGACGGGTGATATACCTGGACAGTCTAAAATGTTTAAAAATTCAAGTAGGCTTGTATATTTATGATGTGGGGGATTCTCTTTTTTTTTAGACCAAAACCGTTTTGAGCGTCTTGTAAATTATGGCCTTTTCATTTTCGCTGCTGGCCTCGATCACAACTTGTTCAAAGTTTGGTAGCAGATTTGCACAAATCACAGAGGCCTTATGGTTTTTGCTGTCTGCGTGCCTCTTTAATGTACTGGTCCGAAAATAGGAAGTCCCGTCTGTCAATGCATTTTTTATATGTTGGGTGCACAAATTGTAGCCGTTTTTCTGCATTGAAATCTGCTCAGCCAGAAATTTTGAAACGCTCTAGACGATTTGACAGGCAAATCAGGTACAGTACTTATTGAGGAGTTGGGCATTTGTTCTTAATCGGCTGAATTTTGATTTATTTTTTCCGTTTTAATGCTTGTCGACGCGTTATCTTTCCGAAAAAAATCAGCGATTGTCGAAAATATTTTCGGTCCGACATTTTGAAAGGTTTAATCCGGGTTCTTAAAAGAGGCCCTACGATTGGCTGATATTTAATGAGCCAGCCAATGAAATCAAGTTTTACATTGTTCAATGATCATTAGACGCTTTACATGTAGTATACTTTAATGCATTGTAACTGCTGGGAAGCGCGTACGTAACTCGACAAAACGATTTTTGTTTATTATGAATCAAAATGCGTCTACTGCACATGATATTTTTCAGTTGGCTTCGCGGAGATTAACTCTAGCGATGTCATATTTCCGATGTCCGACGCCAATCTGATTCTGAATCTCTGCAGTCAATATAAATGAGCAGATACGGTCAGAGGCAAAAAAGAAAATGATGCCCCCCTTTAGAAGCGAAATTGGACTTTTCACCACCCCCTACAGTAGCAAATTAAGAAAAAGACCTTCCCCCTACAGATTTTTTTTATTTTGCCGTCCTGGGGTGGGACATATGTTTAACTGGAATAGCCCTTAGCTCACTCATTGAAATTGAGGAGAGTTTATGAGATATCCCTAGTGTCAATGTCTGATTAAGAAATGTTGTTAACAGGACTGTCTCTTTTTCGACATAGAAACAAATAGACAAGGGTTGGTTTTCAGTCTGTGGCGCTCTTGTTGACTTGAGCCTGTTTGTTAAAATAATTGTCTTGATAATTCTAGGCTTAGTGTGAATATAGGTCACATGGCCAAATTTGAGAAATGTTTTGTTTACACTTTAGGCAGCATTCTTTGCTGCAGCAGCTAGAAATTTTGTCCGAATGTTGGTCTTGAAAATATCTATGTCAAGTTTGAATAAGGGTTTGGTCTATTTAAATAATAGGTCACTAGGCCAAATTGAAGAAAAACCTTGTTAACTCTCTGGAAGCCATATTTTTAACTTGAGCATGTTCTAATTGTGTTATAGAGTGGGTGTTTTGATGATATCTAGGCTAAGTTTGAATATGGGTCATCTCTGGTCAAAAACTAGGTCACTAGATCAAAATGAAGGAAAATGTCGATATCACTCTGGAAGCCATATTCTAAACTTGAGTTAGTTGAAATTTTGACAGAATTATTTTTTGTCTTGATGATATCAAGTCAAAGTTTGAATATTGGTCATGTCATGTCAAAAACAAGGTCACTAGGCAAAATTGAAGGGAAATCTTGTTAACATTCTAATATTAGCTTATTTGACCGCTAAATAAGTTTGTGGTTGTCATAACTCTCATTAGTGATCCAGGGCCATTACATCCATCTTGTTTTTAGCTCACCTGTGCACGAAGTTATTTTGTCAGAATGTTTGTCTTATAGATACAGTTAAGAACATCTTGAAATTGACAAATTTACAGTTCACGCTCCGCTTTGTTCCGTTCCGATCCGCTCACGTTCCAATCCACTCTCAAAGCGTTCACTCATTCATAACATTGTGATTGGTTTTTTCCGTTCCGTTCAGATTGAGCCCTTTTTTACGCTCACTCGGAACACTTTTTTTCTATCAAAATCTGTTCAACGATTTGATTGGCTTAAATTAATTTCTTTTTGTTTATATTTTTTTTACTTAACCCTTAATATCAACAAACGATCTAGAGTTTTTTCAGCACAATCGTTAGTAGCAAATCGTATTACGAAAATGATCGTATTAATAATATTTGTTACATTCTAATTCAATCGGATACTTGAGTGTCTTATAAAACAAAAGTTTAGTATACAAATATGACTTTTAATAAAATAGTTTCGTAAAATAATTATCTGATAGTTGTTGCAACCGTTCAATGAGCGAATGATTGGATTTTTGCTATCATTATGATTGATTCGTTCAGAGCACAAAATTCCGTTCCGCTCATAAAGCGTTCCAACTTCGTTCCAATCACACTCAAGATCCAATCACGTTCCGCTCAGATTGTCAATTTCATGATGTTCTTAACTGTATATAGGTCAAGTTTGAATATGGGTCATATTGGGTCAGATACAAGGTCACTAGGCCAAATTGAAGTGAAATCTTGTTAACACCATAGATGCCGCATTTATTGCTTCAGCAGCTTGAAATTCAGTCATAATGTTGAGCTGAATGATATCTAGGCCAAGTTTGAATATGCCAGGTTAAAAACTAGGTCACTAGGCCAAATTGAAGGAAAATCTTGTTAACTCTGTAGAAGCCGCATTTTTTGCTACATCAGCTTGAAATTTTGTCAGAATGTTTATCTAAATGATATCTAGGCCAAGTTTGAATATGCCAGGTTAAAAACTAGGTCACTAGGCCAAATTGAAGAAAATCTTGTTAACAATGTAGAGGCCACATTTTCAACTTGAGCATGTTGAACTTTATCAGAATGTTTGTCTTGATGATATGTAAGTCAAGTTCGAACATTGGTCATGTTGGGTCAAAAAGTAGGTCACTAGGTCAAATTGAAGGAAAATCGTGTATACACTCTAGAGGCCGTTTGAAGTTTTGTCAGAATGTCTGTCTTAAAGAGTTCTAGGTCAAGTTTAAATATTGGTCATATTGGGTCAGAAACTAGGTTACTAGGCCAAATTGAAAGATTTTTGAAAGAGAATCTTGTTAACACTTCGAAGGCTGCATGTTTTGCTTCAGCAGCTTGAAATTTTGTCAGAATGTTTGTCCGAATTATATCTAGGTCAAGTACGAATATGGGTCATATTAATATTTATCAAACTCCGGCCACATTTTTTTTTTGAGCAAGTTGAAACTTTGTCAAAATGTTGTCTTGATGATATCTAGTCCATGTTGGAATATGGGTCATATCAGGTAACACAATTTAGCTCACTAGGCCAAATGAAGGAAAATCTTGGTCGCATTCAGAATAATTGTCTTCATGTGTTTTGCATTGCAGTACATTGCATAATTCAGCAGGCGAACTAGGGCCATCATGGCCCTCTTGTTTATATTCTGACATGCCTATTCTCTTGCAGGATATTACAGATACTAGTAAAATGTTAGCTGAACCAACACAAGCCTTTTTGGGTGATAAAGGAGCAAATGATGATGAGGTAAAAGCATGTTTAAAACACTTCAACAACCTGAATTTTGAGTCGCCTGACTAGGCCGAGAGAGACTTTGGGATCTTTGCTCCTGAGTGTGTCAATCAGTCCATCCGTCTGTCACACTTTAACACTGGTGTGAAAAGGACATCTGACACATTTGTTTTTGACAACAGCTGAGGGGTCTGGTCAAGAAAGTGGATATAGGTCTGTTGTAGGCAAAGTTTAAGTGCTATAATGATCAAATTTGCACCAATGACGTATCTTTGAATTGCCATTTGCTTTTTGCTTTACCCTTGACGTCGTCGGCTACGTCGTCACATACTTTAACCTTACCTCATAACTTAAAAAAAGTTCAACATTTTCACATGAATTTTGGTACACATATTTATAGGAACAATATGCATGTCTATATTAAGTCACATATATCTGGCTATAATAATTATTCAGAAATGCCCCTTTTTCGGTTTGGAAAAACGGAGATGAGCGTCAGTGTTCGCTTGCGGCGCTCTTGTTTCTTCTTGGTTTAGAACTTTTACTTAGGTCCAGTATTTCTTCAGAAGTTTGGTAAAGATCTGTTGAACTAAACTATTAAAGTTTAGGTTGAACATAATTCTATTTCCTCATTTTAGTCTCATAATTATTTATAAACAGATAAGTCTGGTCGGATTTAATAATTTGCATCTTTAGATGCTTACTTGCTACATTAACACATTTGCAAATGAAACTTGGTATACATGTTCCTAGAAACATAGCATGTCTATATCAAGTCGCATAAAACTGGCTTTAATAATTTTTATGCGGTGGTGTGGTGTCCGT
The DNA here is from genome assembly GCA_031761405.1 of Serripes groenlandicus. NCBI lineage: Eukaryota > Metazoa > Mollusca > Bivalvia > Cardiida > Cardiidae > Serripes > Serripes groenlandicus. Next base: position 104,726,454 of record JASEVX010000001.1, on the reverse strand, counting down.
AAACAATTGCTTGTGAACGCGATAAAGTCTTCAGTTTTGATTGTATCTTAATCAAACTTATACAGTAGTTAGATATCCATGAGAGCTCGGTTCCTTTCGCTCCAGCCAGATCCGCCGATGCAAGACTATATTATGGCCCTTGAAATTGTTAAAATTGCTATAATACAGCTTGTGAACACAATAGAGGCTTCATTTACTATATAATCTTCATCAAACCTAGATAGTAGTTAAATATTGATGAGAGCTCGGTTCCTTTCGAAAACCAGCCAGATCAGGCCATGCATGACTGGATAATGTCCCTTGAAATTATCTAAATTGCTATAATACAGCTGGTGAACACAATAGAGCTTCCATTTACTCTCCGATCTTCACCAAACTTAGATAGTAGCTAAATATTGATGAGGGCATTGATGAGAGCTTGGTTTCTTTCGAAAACTAGCCGGATCAGCCCATGCATGACTGGAGTATTGCCCTTGAAATTGTCAAAATTGCTATAATACAGCTTGTGAACACAATAAAGCCTCAATTTACTATCCGATCTTCACCAAACTGAGATGGTAGTTAAATATTGATGAAAGCTTGGTTCCTTCCAAAAGCCAGATCCACCTATGCATGACTGGATTACGACCCTTGAAATTGTCAAAATTCCTTTGTTGCCTATACATACATGCTCTGGATTGAAAATGACCAAAGAACCATTCCTGTAGAGCATAGGCCCTCATGAGCCTCTTGTTTAGTTATGCCCCTTAATTTATGAAAAAACAAGAGCATTGGGTTCGTTGCATTCTTGTTATATTTGTTTGTATGATGTAAAGATTTAAAGAAGAAAGCCTCATTTTGGCATTGTAACTACAGATATGCACACATATAGGCATATGTTAAAGAGACTGGTGTGCCCATAAAAGTTTATCATGTTCTCAATTCAAGGTCAAGCACTGCTATTGAAACATTCAAATCATAAAGTTGTTGCTGTTTTTTCCGTTTCTAATTTAGGAAAATAAAATTATCTTGCAATTTCCTTCTTTCCAACAATATTCCTTGTGTAAGAATATAAAAACAGTTTCATCAGACATCTTAAATCAGAGAAATAAAGAGTTCATATAATAATGTAATTGTCTTTAACCATACAGGATAAATCAGAGAGTTCCGAAGAGTTTGTAATTGAAGGTGACACAGACGTTGAAGCTGACAGTGAAGAGACAAATAACTTGTTTGCCGCTCCAACATTAGCTTGTGATGTTGAGGATGCTCTGTCTGAGGTATGGCTTGCATCACTTCTGAGAACTAAGACCTTACTCTTTGTCGCCTGCCTTGGAAGGTGGACACTTAGAGATCACTTCTCCATCATCTGATTGTCACGCTCTTAACCCTTTCCAACATACAGCAAATATGAAGCAGATGACTTTGAAAACAATCATGCCTTAATATAGAAAACCTCTAATAATGAATGTACAATTACTGAACAAAGTTGAAATATAGTGGCAAACGGTGAAATTGCTCATTTTGAGCAATTTCTACTTTTGTCACAATGTTTTCAAAAGTCATCTGCTGTGGATGCGTCTATAATTAAATATTTGCAGATGACACATGTGTTCCTTTGAACAACCCTGTCTAGTAAAATGATGATGAGCCACTCTATACTATTACATAGACTGCAGTTCTTTTTTTTTTACTATTATCTTCTTTGTACACGTTGTTGGAAAAGGAGAAATGCGCATGTACCATTCTTTTATTTCGAAATAATCATCTCAGAGGGTTATTATTGTATTGACAGCTTGGCAGGAAGACACATAGGGCTCACTTCTCCCTCAATTTTCTATTCACTGAAATGATGGCCAGCAACACAAATGTTCCTTCAAGCAATTGTTTCTTCAAATATCTTGTCATCTCATGGATTGATTGATTGGGGTTTAACGCCGTTTTTAACAATTTCTCATAAAAAGTCATATCACGGCAGCCAGTTCACCTACACATGAGTTTCCTGGTTTTCTCAGACCAGTACTCCACACAACAAAGTTCCCAAGCATAGACAGAGCCCATTGGTGGAAGACGAGTGACGCATGTCGCAATGACTTTTGTCAAACGTCGGAAAGAATGTTTGCCGAGCCGGGATTCGAACTCACAACCCCTGGATTAACAGCCCGCGTCGTTACCGACTGCTACCGGGACTCGACTGTCATCTCATGGAGGGTAAAGATTCAATAGTAACATCACAGCACTATATCAATAAAAAATAAATTCAGCTGATCATCACTAATATTTATAATTTAAGGAAAATGCAAACGATGATACAACACAGGCTATTGCTGATGATGCTACTCAAGCTATTGATGAGAAAAGCATTAAAGATACCATGGCTATAAATGATGATGTCACACAAGTCATTGTTGATACTGATAAAGGGGTTGATGCAGATGAAACTCAAGTAGTGGATGATGAAGAGGAAACTGAAGATAACGCTGCAAATCAAGAAGAAATACAGACCCAAGTATTTGATGATCATGCAACTCATGCTAATACTGACGCATCTACACAAGAAATAAATTCTGAAATAAAACCTGCAGTAAATAATGACACTCAGGTTATTTCGAATATAGAAGATGTTGTACAATCGACTGAAGACTGTAATATTCAAGGTTCTCTCACTCATCAGGAAAGTGATGTTTTTGACATTAATGCAGCATCTACTTTAGCTCCATCTGATTCTGCTGAATTTCCAAATTGGTCCAACACAAAGGAACCTGATGATTCAACTCAAGTTATGGACAATCTAGATAATGAACTAGAAGAAAGAAATGTTCATCAAACATCTAAAGCTTCCAAACAGGAGAATAATGTCACAGAACTTGAAACACAAGTATTTGATGATGCTACAGCTAAGGTTGTTGATGATGAAATAGCTGCTGTGTCAGATAATACAGTTGCTGTGTCCGATGATACTGTTGCCATTAGTGACACTGTTGCTGTGTCAGATGATACTGTTTCTGTGACTGATGATACTGTTGCTGTGTCAGATGATACTGTTGCTGTGACTGATGATACTGTTGCTGTGTCAGATGATACTGTTGCTGTGTCAGATGATACTGTTGCTGTGACTGATGATACTGTTGCTGTGTCCGATGATACAGTTACTGTGTCAGATGATACTGTCGCTGTGACTGATGATACTGTTGCTGTCTCAGATGATACTGTCGCTGTGTCAGATGATACTGTTGCTGTGTCCGATGATATAGTTACTGTGTCAGATGATACTGTCGCTGTGACTGATGATACTGTTGCTGTTTCAGATGATACTGTCACTGTGTCAAATGATACTGTTGCTGTGTCCGATGATACTGTTGCTGTGTCAGATGCAAGCAGTGATGTTGTTGCAATCAGTGAGACTACTGCCGAAAAATCACCAATGACAGGCAATAATAATGATAATATTGAAGCCGAAGCTGAAAGTAAAAAAAAAAGCAATGTTCATAAAAAAAAGACTAATCAGAAAAAGGGTTCTGTAAATGTAAGTCTTTCAGTTGATAAATCAGACAAAAATGAAAACAAAAGTAAAGGTAGGAGAGGAAGACCTAAACAGAATGATAAGGATAAAGATAAAGATACAGGTGATGGTCAGATGAATAGTAAAAGAGATCTTTCTGAGAGTACAGAATCACAAGTTGGAAGGAGAGGACAGAGGGGTAGAGCTAGTGTGATAGATTATGCTGCACTTAACAAAGGTAAAAAGGATGTGAAAATTCAAAGTGATTGTAAAAGTTCCATCACACAGGCATCAAAAGAACAAGAGAAAGATACTAGTGAAGAGACTTCAGACAATAAAACAAGTAGAGGCAGAAGTAAAAGAAAAAGTGAAGGTGCCAAGCAGGAAATGCCTTCTCTGACAATGAAAGGTACCAGAACTAAGAAAGGACAGACTCTGGTGAAAGATGTTGTCGATGAATCAGGTGCTAAGCAGGAAATGCCTTCTCTGACAATGAAAGGTACCAGAACTAAGAAAGGACAGACTCAGGTGAAAGATGTTGTCGATGAATCAGGTGATAAGAGCCAGCCGAAAGCAGGAAGAGGAAGAAGTAAGAAAATCACTGAAACAGACAATACTAGAAACATAGAACCAGCAGTAGATGAAACTTTGGAACCAGCTACTCAAGCTTATATGGAAAAAAGCCCACAAAAAGGTTAGAACATTAAACTTATGTTTGTGTTGCATGCATTAGCAAAGTAACATAAAGGGATCACTTTTATATCATATGTCTGCCACTTACTGACTGACCTACTGCAAGTGACACATGTGTTACTTTGAATATCCTGCCTTAGCAGCATATGATAAGATATGTCAATTTGTTGTTGTCTTACTGCATGTCTGTTAGGGCTGTATAGAATACACTTGGTGGCGAATACGATATGTATCACAAATACAGGGTAACGGATACGAATATTTATTCACGAATATTGTCATGAATTTAACAACCTGTAAACACAAATTAAATCAAGATTTCAATTGACTAGAAAAAGTATAATGATTGACTAGTAAGTTTTGTTACTCTTGTGACAAGTAAAATCCAACTAGAACAGTATAAAAGTTAATAACGTTTTCAATTCTTTGTCCATTGTCCATAGTCGACATGCTTGTGCTCCTCAAAAGAATATCAACTTAAGTACCATTATTACTTTGATTTTAAAACAGGCATAAGCAAGGCTGGAAATTATGAATTTAATGTAGCTCATTTAACTAGTTTTACCTGATGTCATTGTGTGAGATGGAATGTCTTGCTTGAATCCTTTCGGAAATCCGAAATGTTTACATACAAGTGACGTATATTTAGCCGGAGATTTAATAATTTAATTTTCTGTGTGGTTCGCCATTTTTAGCTCACCTGAGCTTTGCTCAAGGTGAGTTATTGTGATCGCCTATTGTCCGGCGTGCGTCGTCCGTTGTGCGTCAACTTCTTTTCCTCAGTAACCAGTGGGTCAATTTGGATGAAACTTCACAGAAAGCATCCTCTCAATGACCTCACAAGATTTCCTACACATTTTTGGGATCCATGCAGAATTCTGGTTTCCATGGCAACGAAATGAAAAAAACTTCAAAATTCTTCTTCTCCCAAACTGGTTGGCAGATTTTCAAATAATTTTGTAGAAATGTTCCTTGGATGACCCTCTATAAGATTCCTTCAAGCGATGTTGATTGGTCAAAAAACATGGCCGCCAGGGGGGGCGGGGCTATTTCGGCTTTTATGGCTATAGTGAAAACTTAAAAAATCTTCTTCTCCAAAAGTGTCAGGCCGATTTTCAAATAATTTTGTAGAAATGTTCCTAGGGTGCCCCCCAATAAGATTCCTTCAAGCCAAGTTGATTGGTAGGAAACTATGGACGCCAGGGGGCGGGGCTTATATAGCTAAAGTAAAAAAAAAAATCAGGTGAGCGATCCAGGGCCATCATGGCCCTCTTGTCTTCAAAACCATTAGTGATTTCGCTTATACACTTACAATACTTATTTATCATTATTACCTCCATCAACAGACAAGGGTACATAACTCTGTCAATTTTTGTTAAAGAATTATGGCCCTTTTTCGATCAATAATTTGGTTAAGTTATTCATTTCAAAACAATATGAGATATAGCTTATAAACACTTACAAAAATCTTTTTACATTTTATTGGCAAGCACAAAAACTACTCTTGTTTATGTAGTTGTTTTCAAAGTCTTCTGCTGCAGATTGGCTGTATGTGAGAAAGGGAAACTGATTTATTTTAACCCTTTCCCACATACAGAAAATCTGCAGCAGACGACTTTGAAAATGTCTACTCAAAAATATGGAAGAAAATCTCTATAATTGTGGGTATATTTCTGAAAAAAGTTGAAAACATTGTGGCAAAAGGAGAAATTGCTTGTTTTTAGCAATTTCTCCTTTTGTCAGGATGTTTTTAAAAATCGTCTGCTGCAGATTGGGCTGTATGTGAGAAAGGGTTAATGTTTCTATTTTATAGGTCATATTGAGGAGGCAACACAAATATATCAAGATGACGATGCAACTCCAAGTTTAACAGAGGTAATGTAAGTCGAGCTTTCATGCTGACGCTTTACTCACTGGCTTTTATATAACCAAATTGTTATCATCCAATTTAATTTATGATCAATTTCTGTTTTTGCCATACTGTTTGCATATGTCGTCGTCCAAAAATTAATTACACAAATCAATAAGGACCCATTTTGAAGAAGTTTACCTGCCACTGGCCATATATTACTTTCCTCATGTTGGTCTTTTATCATCATTGGACACCAACGGATGTTGACTTCTCTTTGCTCAAATATCACCTGCTTTAATAAGGTTGATATCAATCAATCTGTTAAAAATATTCTAGTTTTTTTTAGACAAGAATATTAATCCTTTCCCACATACAACATGTCTGCAGCAAACAACTTTGTGAAAATCTAGGCAAAAATCTAGAAAATCAGTAGAAATGAAAGGATATTCAATAGAGTTGAAAACATTGTTGCAAATTTGTCAATATGTGTCTGCATGTTGGAAAGGGTAAATTTTGTGTTTTATGTCAATACAGTGAAGTTATTTTGTTTGCGAAGTCAGATAATTGTAAAAAGCATTACTTATTTTCTAAGTGGGATAAGTAGCAGAGGTCTATATAAGGATGGGTTTATAGCTCTTTTCCCCCACAAAATCTCTCTTATTATCCAACCAGACCCTATGTTGTAGGGTACTCAAAAGAATCATCTCATTGAGACGTTTCTTAACTCTTTCCCTCATATAGATGCTTTCGGACGCCTCTGCAGCAGATGGCTTTTTGAAAACATAGTGACAAAAGAAGAAATTGCTCAAAACGAGCAATTTCTCCTTTTGACACAATGTTTTCCACTTTTAGTCATAGGTTATCCATTTAATTATTGAGATTTTCTTTCTCAAGACAAAATATGTTCAAAGTCGTTTGCTGCAGAATTGTCGTATGAGGGAAAGGGTTAAGAGTACCCACAACATAGTGTTAGTGTATAAAATAAGGATTAAAAAGCAGAACGCTCCTTATCTAGAGCTCTGAAGTAGTAACCAGAATAAATATTGTCATGGCAACTGCAATATCTGCTATAAATCTCAAAAGATAATGACAGTTTACTGACAAAAATGTATTTCAATTATTAAAGTGGATTTCACTGAACTATGTACATTGACAGATTGAGACAGACGATGAAGAGGAAGATCCTTCGATTGTTTTAAAACCAGAATTAGTTTCAATCCCCTCAAGATCTCCATTGAAGTCAGCTATAGCCTCACCAGAGAACAAGAAAAGTCCTTCACCAAAACGAGTTCAGTTTGTGTCACAAGTGAGTAATGTAAACCTTAACCCTTTCCGTCATATAGACACTTTCTGACGCCTTTGCAGCAGACAGCTTTTTGAAAATATAGTGACAAAAGAAGAAATTGCTCAAAACAAGCTATTCCTGCTTTTGCCACAATGTTTTCCACTTATAGTCATAGGTTATCCATTCAATTATAGAGATTTTCTATTTTTTGACAAAATATATTCAAAGTCTTCTGCTGCAGAATTGTTGTATGAGGGAAAGGGTTAACCCATTTCCCACCTGCAGAATCATTTCAAAATGTCTGCTGCAGATGACATTTAAAAGCATTGTGGCAAAAGGAGAAATTGCTTATTAGAGCAATTTTCCCATTTGCCACAATGATTTCAACTCTTCTTCAATAATTGAACTTTCATATATAAATAAAGATACTCGTATAAAACTTCTCCTCTGAATCTGCCTGTATGATTGTAAGATAATTGGGCAGAAATGTTTCTTAGGGGACCCTCTACCTAATTTGTTCAAGCAATATTAATTGGTTGAAAAAATGGTCACCAAGCGACATCAGAAATGGAGTAAAATGTTTAAGGAATTTTTTTCTAAATCCAGGCCCGCGCTGTCGTTCGCCACTTTCGCCAAATGCGAAGATTATTTTAAAGTGGCGAAGTTATTTCATGAGTGCTAATGTAAGTGGCGAAAGGTTTTTATCATCAACATTTACCTGTTTTGGATATCAGTTTACGACATACAGTGACTGTTTCCGTTAATCTAATATAATGCACCGCAATTTGATTCAATGTCGGGAACCAGTGACCACTTTACGACATTTTTACGACACTTGTTTTTATCATTTTGACAGCTTGTGTATTTCACACTTGTTTTATTGTTGTGAAGTGTTAATTCAGCCTTTTAATCCGACTGACCAACAACTCTGAGCGATATTGATACATTAAAGGCCGAACATATGATAATTGGCAATAATTGGCAATAATTGGCAATTATAGATGCATTAAATATATCGGCAAGCTTTTTGAAGCAGGTTTCGAAGATCGACGTAGATTTAATGACAATGTAAGTTTGTCATTTTTGATTGGGAAAAATCTATTTAATTATGGGCGAGTCCAAACAATCATTGGACCCATTGATGAGATTGCATATATATATTTCTTCTCCTCTCCGTTTATCACTGAAATTAAAGAAAATTGGCGAACAAATGGCTAAAATATCTGTCAAAAGTGGCGTAAATGAATGGCTCCTAAAAATAAAAAGCTCCTTAAATTTAAAAGTGGCGAACTTTATTTCAATGTGGCGAAAGTGGTTGCGAAAGAAAAATTCAACCCAGAGCAGGCCCTGCTAAATCCTCTATTAGTGATTTCTAGATAAATTAGTATGTTCGTTTAGTGATTGTCTATAAAAATTTATTCAATCCATTTTTGATTGGTCTAACTCAGACTTGGTTTAATTTGATTGGTCTAACTCAGACTCTGTTTAATTTGATTGGTCTAACTCAGACTTGGTTTAATTTGATTGGTCTAACTCAGACTCTGTTTAATTTGATTGGTCTAATTCAGACTTGGTTTAATTTTGATTAGTCTAACTCTGACTCGGTTTAATTTTGATTTGTCTACCTCAGACTCTGTTTAAGTTTGATTGGTCTAACTCAGACTTGGTTTAATATGATTAGTCTATCTCAGACTTGGTTTAATTTGATTGGTCTAACTCAGACTCTGTTTAATTTGATTGGTCTAACTCAGACTCAGTTTAATTTGATTGGTCTAACTCAGACTCTGTTTAATTTGATTGGTCTAACTCAGACTTGGTTTAATTTTGATTATATAGAGTTCAGCAACTGGATCAGATTCCTCACAGACAGGTAGCAGGTCAAGGAACGCTAAAAGATCCCTTCAAATTGAACCTGAAAATAGTAAAGGTAAGGCATCACACTCAAAAGTAGATATAATAAATTGCTCCCAGAAAACCTTAAACCTTTCCCACATATAAAAACTTTCTTACGCCTAAACAGCAGACAACTTTCGAAACATTTGTGACAAAAGAAGAAATTGGTCAAAACGAGCAATTTCTCCTCAATTTCTTCTTTCGACACAATCTTTTCAACTCTAATCAATGAGTATACTTTCATTTATAGAGATGTTTTATAGGTTTGTCTAGATGTTTTCAAAGTTGTCTGCTGCAGGTCTGTAGTATGAGGGAAAGGGTTAACATATGTATGGTATGTGTAAAAAATGTCTTCCTGTTCATCTATTTAATTGGATTCAAATTGGCTATGCTTTTCAGAAGTTTCTGGAATGCGTGTAACTAATTTGGAAACAATGCAGCGTCAGATCAAACTGCAATGATGTGTATATTAATCTTTATCTACAATTGTGGCCAAAATCTTATATTGATTTACTTAGAGTATGGTTTATACCAAAAAGATCATTTTACATTAATAAATTTCATATATATTACTGTGATGTAACTTGGAATATCGAAATAGCATAAGAAATAAATATTTCTTATTGTGCTGTTTCTCACCTTCAAGACAGTTTCTCTTTAGCGCAGAGTCTTCAAATATGAGTAAAATAAATTATCATCTGTCCTTCTTTATGTAAATAGATATAATTGTATATTTTGTGTCGATTTTTCATATTCTAGGACTTTAAACTTTAAGTATTTGCTATGTTTACAGAAAGTCAAACAGGAAAAGGAAGATCTAAAACTAAGAAAAATTTGGAAGAAAATAGCAACACTGGAGATATCACAACGCAAGAAGCAATTGTTTCTCAAATCACTTCAGATTCAAGTAAATTAACTGGAGGTAAGTCTAAGAGAGTTTCAAACAGAGGGGTAAAAGTTATGACAGAGGAAAGTAGTGTTATAGCTGAGAATGAAAAAGTGACTAAAACTAGTAAAAGGTCAACAAGAGGCAAAATAAGCATTGAAGACACAGAAGCTGACAAAGGTGAAAGTGTTGAACCTGAAGTTGATGTTAAAACTGATGTCAAATCAGATAAAATAATTGGTAGAAAAACAAAAGGAAAGAAAAGTGAAATTAATGTTATAGGTGATTCAGGTAATACAACAAATACTTCTTTTGGTAAAAGAAAGGGAAAGGAAATTGTTGAAACAGTCAAACACTTGGAGGATACTGCAATTGATAGTGGTATTAAAAAGCCCACTAGAGGTAAAGTGAAACAAATTGAAGACAAGGAAACAGTTAATGTAAAAGTTGAAAATAAAAGGAATTCTAGAGCTACAGCAAAATCATTTGTTGATAAAGAAAGTGAAGGTAGTCAACATTCTGACAATGGATCTAATACTAGAAGAAAAACAAGAGGTGGACCAGTGGAACAAGTTGCTGAGGACAATAGTACAGCTAAAACTGTGAAACAAAACGCAAGAACTAGAAGAACTTTACAGGGTATAGACGATAAGATTGGGGAAAATGAAAGTGATAAAATAAATAAACCAATTACAGAGGCTGCTAAAGATAAAAGGGCAACATCAAAGCAAAATGATGATAAAGAAGAGATGATAGAAGAAATAAAGCACACATCATTTAGAGGTAGAAGAACTAAGGGACAGAATGAGAAAACGGAATCTAAAGCTGTTGAAACTTTTGAAACTTCAAAAGCTAATGATGCAAAAGAATCTGCTGATAAAGGTCTGAATAGAAAATCTAATGACAAGTTAGATACAGAAGCAAATAAAACTAATTTAAAGAGTAGTGAAGCCGATATTAGTGTTAGAAGAACAAAACCAGACACTGATAGACCAAAGAGAGGAAGAAGTAAACAACCTTCTGCAGAGGATTCTGTTGATGTGAAGAAACCCATTGAAAGTAAAAATAGTGGTGAAGAGAAAAAGGAAGATGAAAAGTTAGTCAAACCAGGTACAAAGAGAAGAGCTGGAAAAAGAAAAGAATCTGATGATAGTTCTATTGAAAACGTAAGCTCTATCTGTTATCCCTTTCCCATATACAGACACTTTCTGACGCCTCTGCAGCAGACGACTTTTGAAAACATTGTGCCAAAAACTTTTGGCACAATGTTTTCATCTCTATAAATTAATTATACATGTAGTTTCTTTTACAGAGATTTTCCGTATTTTTGTGAATATGTTTTCAAAGTCGTCTGCTGCAGATTTGTTGTATGTGGGAAAGGGCCATTCCCCACACTAGTAGATCTTATCTCTGTTGTCTGTCCATCTGTCATGCTGCAATCCTTTCCCACTTGTTAACACAATTTGACACATCTGCAGCAGATGACTGTAAAAGATAATGTGACAAAATGAAGTGCTCAAGGTGAGTTATTGTGATCGCCTTTTGTCCGGCATCCGGCAACTTCTTCTTCTCAGTAACCAGTGGGTCAATTGGGAGGTAATTTCACAGAAAGCATCCTCTCAATGACCTCACCAGAATTCCTTCAAATTTTTGGTATCCATGCAGAATTCTGGTTTCCATGGCTACGAAACGAAAAAAACTTCAAAATTCTTCTTCTCCCAAACTGGTTGGCAGATTTTTAAATAATTTTGCAGAAATATTCCTTGGATGACATTCTATCAGATTCCTTCAAGCCATGTTGATTGGTCTGAAAACATGATCACCAGGGGGCAGGGCTTTTTTTACCTTGTATGGTTATAGTTAATACTTAAAAAATCTTCTCCTCCGAAAATATCCGACCGATTTTCAAATAATTTTGTAGAAATGTTCCTTGAGTGACCCACTATCAGATTCCTTCAAGCCATGTTGATTGGTCGAAAAACATGGCTGCTAGGAGGCGGGGTTATTTGCCTTATATGGCTATAGTGAGGACTTAAAAAATCTTCTCCTGAAAGTGTCGGGCTGATTTTCAAATAATTTTCTAGAAATGTTCCTTGGATGACACTATCAGATTCCTTCAAGCCATGTTGATTGGTCGAAAAACATGGCTGCCAGGGGGCGGACTATTTTGTGTTATATGGCTATAGTGAAAACTTAAAATATCTTCTCCTGAAAGTGTCTGATTTTCAAATAATTTTATAGAAATGTTCCTAAAGTGAAGTGAAATCAGGTGAGCGATCCAGGGCCATCATGGCCCTCTTGTTTATGAAATCTGGTGTATAGTTATCAAAAGTCAGAAGAGGATGCTTTTGGCTTAAAAGATAATAGAATGAAAGTGAAAGTTTTAAAAAGCAAACAAACCCAAACATTAGAGGTTTTTATTCTGTTTTAGGTCATGGACAATAGTCAAACTCCAGCAAAAAAACAAAAACTAAAAGATACTCAATCCACACCTCGATCATCCACAACAGTGTCTACTCCCAAAAGTACTATAAAAAAGGTAAGAGTTTGACCCTTTACATGATATGACATATTACAGTATTCATGGTTTTATGTAGATTGGCTACCTCCCCCTAAAAACAAGCTATCGCATATAGGGATCAGTACAAGTGTGAGATTTTCAGAAATTACAGATGAGTGGTTAACAATGATTTTGTCATTTCACAGGAGGTTTATTATACCTCAAGCGTATTTCAATGTTAAACGCTCCTGATACAAAACATTTGAGCACTGTAAAACTGTCCCTCTTGTATTTCTACTTTCTTAACCCTTTCCCCCATACAACAAATCTGCAGCAGGCGACTTTGAAAGTATCCAGGCAAACACACAGAGAAGCTTTATAAATGTAGATATAATTACTGAAAGTAGTTGAAAAGATTGTTTTCAAAAGTCGTCTGCTGCTAAGGCTTCAGATAGCGTCTTTATGTGGGAAAGGGTTAAGATTTTAGATTGAAAATCAAACTTGCGAATGATAATAATCATTTTCACTTAAGTGCTCCAATGACTGTACATCAGCACAAAATATTGTATTAAATTTATTTTGGTTCTAAAAGTCAGTCAAGCTTATGTCATGGTGAATTGTACCTGCATTTGTTTTTAATTATGCAGAATTCTAGTGTTCAGGCACAAGATTTTTTCTTCTTTTTGCATCTTCACCAATGAAACTATCTGGGTTCTTTTTCCAAATGATGTTGTATAAATGGTCGTTGAGTGAACTGCTATCAGATGTTTTCAAGCAATGTTGATTGATCAAGAAACTGGAGATGTTTTGACATATATGGCTTTATTGAAATCTTTAAAAAATTTCATCTTCTAGGGTGACCCTCTGCCAGATTTCTCCAAACCATGTTGAATGGACAAAAAACATGGCCACCAGGGGACGGGCTGTTTTACCTGAATTGAATTGCCTACATTGAAAGCTTTAAAAACTAACTTTTCAGAACACATTGGTCTTGTTTTTATACGACCGTTTCTTAAAAACGGTACGTATTATGGTATGGTCATGTCCCTTCGTCCCTCCGTCCGTCCGTTCGGGTTTTCCGCGCTTTTTTCTTACATACTTTGAGCTATTGAGCTGAAATTTTGTATAAAGCTTTGTAGTGATGTGTCACAGATCAAGTTCATATTTCCTGGGATTTCTTCAATTTTTGAATGAGTTATGCCCCTTTTTGGACTTAGAATATTTGTCAATTTCTGCATGAGTTACGCATTTTTCAGTTTCCCATTTTTCTTTAACAACTTATTCCTGAACGACTTTATTAACTTTTTACAAACAAACAATATATCAAAACAAAGAGGAAACTTACAAAGACGTTCTTGACGGGCGTATTATGTACCGTTTGCGGTACTCTTGTTAATCTTAATGCCTAAAGTGTGACATTTAAAAAATTATTTCCGGAGAAAATAAATGTCTTTCATGAATTTCTATCCATTTCCTCAAGTAATTGTAATTTGACAGAAGTCAAAGGTGATACATGGTTAGGTTTTTTTGCCTTGTGGAAGTGGAGCAATACTGGCCCATGTGGGCCTCTTGTTTAGTTATCAATGCCCCATGTAGTTCATAATTTTCAAAACAGATTATTTTTAGTGACAATTAGTATAAAAGATTCATTAACAGATCCAAATATCAGCTGGTGGGTCTCAATTTAATTGATCAACTTGTCTGTATTAAGTCATTTTTAACACAATGCAGGAAGCCAGTTGTGAGACTCCAAAGGGAAAACAATTGGATACAAGTGTTACTGGTTCCCCAACCTTAAGGAAAACGACGATAAATGGAACAAAACCGAAGATTATGTTTACTGGGGTGACAGATGAACAAGGGGAGAAGGTATGTACAGGATCTCTATTATTTACAAATATTGTTATTTACATGGTGTCTATTGTTTACAGATATTGTTTTTCAGTTTGTGTAAAAAGATAAGATGTTGTTTCTGAAGTCTTTTAACCCTTTAACACATACAACACTTTTGCAGCACACTTTGATAACATCTTGCATAAATGTGGGAAATCCCTATAAATGAAAGTATATTTATTGGACAGTGTTGAAAACGTTTTGGCAAAAGGAGAAATAGCTTGTTTTCAATAGTTGCCTGCTGCAGAAGTGTCAGAAACAATCTGTACATTATTATATTCAGGCATCACACTTCCCCTAAAAAATAAATCTGCAGCAGACAACTTAAAAAAAACATCAAGGCGAAATTATTTAAATTCTGTAGAAAATAAAACGAATATTGAATAGAATTGGAAATATATTGGCAAAAGGTAAAAGAAAAAATTATGAAGAATTTCTCCTCACCATAATGGTTTTAAGAAATTGTCTGCTGCAGATGTGTCAAGTCTTGGCTGCATATTGGAAAGGGTAAAACCATGCGCTGTTGACAAGGGCTTATATACTACATTGGATTATTTTAGATTGTAAAGGACCTTGGTGGGGAAATGGTTAGTTCTGTAATGGAGTGTTCTCATTTAGTCACAGATCAGGTATGAATTTACATTGATTGCAGATTTATTGCCATTTTCAAAAAAATTCAGTTATATCACATACTGCCCAATTCATTTACCCCTGTTTTTAACTTGACTATTCAAAGAATAAGGAGGGCTATCGTAGTCGCTTTTGCATCGGCTTTGGAGCTTTGGGATGCAAAACCTTTTCTCAAAAACAACAGATGCTATTGCTTTGAAACCTCACACACTTATTGGACTTCATTACATGACCTTGCATGACAAGTCCCATAACTCTACATTATATTTTGACTGAATTATGGCCCTTTTTGGACTTAGAAAGTTTAAAGTTTTGCATGCAATGCCTTTTTCTAACAAACCACAGATGCTATTGCTTTGAAACATAAAACAATTTTTGGGCGACATCAAATGATCTTGAAGGACAAGTCCCACAAGTAAACATGAGATTGTGACAAATTATGCCCCTTTTTGGAAAATTGGTGAAGGTTTTGCATGCAATGCCTTTTGCTCACAAACCACAAATGCTATTGCTTCACAAACTTATTGGATGTCATCAAATGACCTTGCAGGACAAGTCCAATATTTCAACTTCAGATTTTACTGAATTATACTCCTTTCGGAACATAGAAATACTATCACTGGATAAGGAAATGAACAGAGGTTACCAATGACTCAGTGCATGCGCAATTGTCAACATGAACAGTCCAAACAAAATAATCACCCACGTATGGCCATATTTAGTACTATCAAGCCACTATCTCATTTAACACTGTTTTCTATTGTATCAAATGGCCAATAGTAGAGCACATGGTCTTATGGACAGCTCGCGTTAGCTCAGCTGAGCACTTCAAGCTCAAGGTGAGTTATTGTGGTCGTCTGTGTGTCAAATAACTTCTCCTCTGTAACCAGTGGGTCATTTGGAATGCAACTTCACAGCAAGCATCCTCTTAATGGTCTCACCAAAATTCCTTCATGTATATACATGTACTGTGAATTTTAAAAATCTTCTTCATCAAATCTATAAGCCTGATTTGAAAATATTTAGCTCAAAGGTTCCTTGGGTGGCTCTCAACCAAGAATGTTCAAAATATTCTCATCCTTTGAAAAAGATGACTGCCAGGGAGCAGGGTTTGTTTTCCTTATATTAATATACAGCTAAATATTCCGATCCAAAAGTAAATGCACAATTTTAAAATAGTTTGAGACAAATTTTCCCTGGGTGACCCTCTACCCAAGATTGTTCAAACTATTCTAATATGTTGATAACATGGAAAAATTGCTCATTGCTCATCAGTAATTTCTTCTTTTGTCGCCATGGCATCAGAAAGCAGTTATATGAGGGAAAGGGTAAGTGGCGATCCTAACCAAAATATTGTGAAGAATATATGGTAGTGGCAAAGCTAGATTCATTGATTGGACTCAAATTTATGCTAATTTGTAATGGAGGGATTGTCATTAGTAAGTACATGTACTTGGAAGTTACCATTTTTAGACTGAGGTCAACAATTATTATGTTTGCAGATTCGAAGGACGGTCAAGTTTTTATGTTGTTTGGCCAGAGGTATTCCAATAGTTTCTCCCCAATGGCTTATCTCAAGCAAAAAATGTGGATTTTTCTCAGGTAAGATATAAGTTATATAAACCCTAAATTCAGACATCTTTTAACCCTTTACCTCATATAGACGCTTTCTGACGCCTCTGCAGCAGACAGCTTTTTGAAAACATAGTGACAAAAGAAGAAATTGCACAAAACGTGCAATTTCTCCTTTTGCCACAATGTTTTCCACTTTTTGTCATAGGTTATCCATTCAACTATGGAGATTTTCTATGTTTTGACCAAATAAGTTCAAAGTCGTCTGCTGCAGAATTGTCGTATGAGGGAAGGGTTAATGCGTCTGCAGCAGAGGACTTAGAAAAATTAGAGGCTAAAGGAGAATTCACTTATATTGAGTGACTTCTTTTTTTAGCTCGCCTATTCGTCCGCGTACACGTTGCCAGCTTGGTCAAACCTTTGCGTGCAAGTTCTTTTCTCAGACACTGTGTATGCTGTTGCTTTGAAACTTCAAACACTTATTCAGGGTCGTTAAGTGACCTGGTATGTCAAGTCCCATAACTCTGAAATGGATTTTGACTGAATTGGGCCCCTTTTTGGACTTAGAATTTTGGTCAAACCTTTGCGTGCAAGGCCTTTTCTCAGACACTGTATAAGCTGTTGCTTTGAAACTTCACACACTTATTTAGGGTCATTATATGACCCTGTTTGTCAGGTCCCATAACTCTGGAATGGATTTTTACCGAATTGTGCCCCTTTTTGTACTTAGAATTTTGGTCAAACCTTTGCGTGCAAGGCCTTTTCTCAGACACTGTGTATGCTGTTGCTTTGAAACTTCACACACTTATTCAGGGTCATTAGATGACCTTGTATGTCAAGTCCCATAACTCTGGAATGTATTTGGACTGAATTGTGCCCCTTTTTGGACATAGAATTTTGGTCAAACCTTTGCGTGCAAGGCCTTTTCTCAGACACTGTGTATGTTGTTGAGAATTTTGGTCAAACCTTTGCGTGCAAGGCCTTTTCTCAGACACTGTGTATGTTGTTGCTTTGAAACTTTGCACACTTATTCAGGGTCATTAGATGACCTTGTATGTCAAGTCCCATAATTCTGGAATGGATTTTGACTGAATTGTGCCTGTTTTTGGACTTAGAATTTTGGTCAAACCTTTGCGTGCAAGGCCTTTTCTCAGACACTGTGTATGCTGTTGCTTATCGTATATAAATAAATTTACAGATTTAAAAGGCCCGAAAGGGCCTGTATGGATTTGGTTAACATTTGCATGCAAGTATTGAAAAGGTGTTTTATCTTGCAATAGGTGATACTGTGTGACTTTACCTAATGCTATAACTTTTCTGAAGTAGGCCCTTATAGAAGATGGCCCTGATAGGCGAGCTATATTGTCCTCCGACAACTCTTGTTCATGATTTTTTTTCACAACTTTCTTAAATTTTTCTGACAGTTGTCTTTTTCTACATTCTTTTCATATTAAGCTTTCTAATCGGAAGTCTAAATCTAGGCTATGGAGGAATGGGTAAAGTTGGTAAAAAAATATATATATTTACAAACAAATGTTCTTTTCTTGAAATGGTTCAAAAGTTGTCTGGGGGTAACTTTATTTCTCGAGATTCGATAATTTAGAAATAATTGAAATATGAAATATGAAAACAAATATAATTACAATAATTTTTTTAATTTTAAAACAAATATTATTCAATACTTTTTATTTAAATATAGATACTACGCCACATTTGATAAGAGATAATAATTCAGAAAAGAAATTCAAGTGCAATTTACAGAGATCTATCAACAAAGCTAGTGAGATGTCACTTTTAACCGGATACAAAATACATGTCACAAAATCTGTCAAACCAGGACCTGATCAAATGAAAGGTAACGTTCAGACCATTGTTATTACCTTGACCTATGTTTTGTGCATAATTGGTTTCCGGGTCTTGTGTTGTTAGCTCACTTGGACTATAACCTGCTAAAGTGAGCACATATTGTCACTGTTGTTTACATCTGCATCATCATTGGCCGATTGATGTTTGAAATACAGTCTGCACCGCCAAGCTATGCTGTACTTCATCATCCCTTGTTATTTTGCATCTTCGTTGCCGAATTATAAAAAGGAATTGCATAGTTCTAGATAAGAAAAGTTTTTCACATCCCCAAATCTTTATATGACACTCAAACCATATGTTGTAGGTACTCAAAAGAATCGTATCCTTTTGAGTACCCAATACATTAGGTTTAGTTGAGTTATAAAAGAGATACTGTTAATAAAATTACCCCTTATCAAGTCCTGTCGAATTACACATTCATATTCATCTCCTTGCAAAATTGTTTGGCTTTTTGATAGTTCAGTTTGCTATTCCATTCATCCTTTTGTTCACCATATCTCTGTATTACAAATTAACCCTTTCCCACATACAGCAAATCTGTAGCAGACGACTTTGAAAATGTCTACTTAAAACCATGGAAAATCTCTTATGATTGTAGGTTTAATTGCTGAAAATGTTGAAATCATTTTGGAAAAATCTTCTTTTGTCACTAAGTTTTCAAATGTCGCCTGCTCTAGATGCGCCAAAATGCATCTATAGGTGGGAAAGGGTTAATAAATCTAATGGTTCTATTCATACTTCATGATGTTTCACTGTTTGCAAATGACCAAATCGCTATTTTTACCTACACTATTCATGAATGTCACATTGTTCCTTTACACATGCACAGGCTCATATAGGCTTTTATTTTGGTGAGTAAGTTTATTTTATGGCCTATAAACTAAAGGTAATGTAGGTTTGGTTTCAGACTGCCCATTTATATTTAGGTACAGAGCTGTATGTGAGATGAGCTTTCACATAATCCTCAGATTGCCCTTTTATATTTAGTAACTGAGCTGTACTAAATTTGTAAATGCTCTTAAATCAATGTATAGCACTGTTAAATCATATGTACGATATAAGTCCGAAACATCTGAATATATATATTCAAACATCGGTGTTAAACAAGGAGACCCAGCTAGCAGCATATTATGTTTATTTTTCCTAAATGACATTTTAAACAACATTAGCTGCAATATAGATGGTATATTTTGCATTGATGATATACACTTGTTTTTGTTACTTTTTGCTGATGACGCGGTTGTATTTTCGCAGGATCCAAAATCTCTACAATCTATCTTAAACGACATAGAACATTATTGTAATGAATGGCATTTACGTCTTAATGCACAAAAGACTAAAATCATGATATTCGAGAATGGGCGGCACACTAACTACATTTTTTCCTTGTATAACTCGCCAGTAGAATGTGTGAGTTCATTTAAATATCTTGGTGTACAACTTTTTAAAAACGGGAATTGGAATCGTACACAACGTCGTATAGCTCAGCATGCAGCATTTTCATTACATAATTTGTTCATGGTCAATAACCAAATCCAATACACTCAAAGTTTTGTAGAAAACTTCTGTGTGTACGTCGCTCTTCCAATCTAGACAGTCTATACGGAGAATTGGGAAGAATCCCTATGTCCATACATAGACAATTTATAACTATCAAATATTGGATAAAGATACTCAATCAAAATGAAAATTCAATTTTATTCAAAAGCTACATGGTTATGAAATTAGGTTTAGAAAACGATTTGTATTGCACAAAAAATAATTGGGCATTTAACATTAAACAAATTCTCGATGAATGTGGTCTTGCTTGTATCTGGCATAACCAGTTTAATGTAACAGTTAATTATAAAATGATCAAACAGCGAATTTTAGATATTTACTATCAACATTGGTACTCCTGTATCAATAACTCGAATCGTTTAGAAACGTATTGCTTATTTAAACACGACTTCAAATTCGAAAGTTACCTAGACAACATTACAGACTCTTATTTTAGAAAAGCATTCAGCCAATTTAGAATATCCTCTCATGAATTAGCAATAGAACGAGGTCGTCACCTATATTTACCGCGAAATAATAGAATTTGTCCAAATTGCTCAAATAACCAAATTGAAAATGAATATCATTTCCTACTAATTTGTTCAAAATATTCGGATCTTAGAACTAAATATATTAAACGATATTACTATACTTGGCCATCGTTACAAAAATTCACAAACTTACTCTCCAATAAGTCTATTAGTATTGCTAAAAATATGTCAAAATTTATTTACTATGCTAATTTGAAAAGAGTCCAGTTTTCCCCATAATGTTCTACGTTGTTGAATATTTGTATGTTCTTCTGTAAAAAAGATCCATGTCTTTATTTGTATTTTATGCTATAAGCATATTGTTTGTTTAACGCAATAAAATATTTGCATTGTATTGTATTGTATTGTATGTGAGAAGAGCTTTTACATAATCCTTCTCAGATTGCCCTTTTATATTTAGTTACTGAGCTGTATGTGAGAAGAGCTTTTACATAATCCTTCTCAGATTGCCCTTTTATATTTAGTTACTGAGCTGTATGTGAGAAGAGCTTTAACATAATCCTTCTCAGATTGCCCATTTATACATGTATTCAGTTTCTGAGCTGTATGTGAGATGAGCTTTCCCATAATCCTTCTCAGACTGCCCATTTAAATTTAGTAACAGAGCTGTATATGAGATGAGCTTTCCCATAGTCCTTCTCAGACTGCCCATTTATATATAGTTACAGAGCTGTATGTGAGAAGAGCTTTAACATAATCCTTCTCAGATTGCCCATTTATATTGAGTTTCTGAGCTGTTTGTGAGATGAGCTTTTCCATAATCCTTCTCAGACTGCCCATTTAAATTTAGTTACAAGGCTGTATGTGAGATGAGCTTTCTTCTTACTGTCATTTATAGGTTTTGAAGATTAAAAATGTTCTGTACATATACAGTTTGGTCAGGAACTTTGCTGTTTGCTATCAAGTGGATGGAGCTTTAAAATTCTTAAATCTTTTCCAATATACAACAAATCTGCAGAAGACCACTTTGAAAACATGTAGGCAAAAGTGAGGAAATTCTCTCTAAATAGAAGAGTAATGATTGAATAGATTTGGAAACATTGCAGCAAAAGGAGACATTGATCATCAACATCATAATGTTTTCAAAAGTCATCTGATGCATCAGAATGTGTCTGCAGGTGAGATAGGGTGACTGTGACTTATGGCTGACCTTAAAGTACAGAGAGGGAAATGGTTCATTTCTTACACTGAAAATCATTTATGAATTTCTCTTTTTTTTTTTTAGCTCACCTGAGCACAAAGTGCTAAAGGTGAGTTATTGTTATCGCCTTTTGTCTTGCGTCCGTCGTGCTTCAACATCTTTTATGTAACCAGTGGGTCAATTGGGATGAAACTCCATAGAAAGAATCTCAAATGTTCTCACCAAATTGTTTATCCATGCAGAATTCTGGTTTCCATGGCAGCCTTAAGGGGGAAAAAAATCTACCCCCTAACTGGTTTGCTGATTTTCAAATAATTTTGTAAAAATGTTCCTTGGGTGACCCTCTTTCAGATTCCTTCAATCCATGTTCATTGGTCGAAAAACTTGGCCACCCTGGGTGGGCTGTTTTTGCCTTATATGGCTATTGTGAAAACTTTAATAATCTTCTTCCCTGAAACTATCTGATCAATTTCCAAATATTTCTTTATAAATAATCCTTGGGTAACTTTTTTACTCATTTCTTTATCGAAATAATTTTTTTTATTTAATGTTGTTGGCATGACAAATCTCTTTGCATTATAGTTGAGTGATCCAGGGCCATCATGGCCCTCTTGTTAATTTTCTTGACTGCAATAAATTAGCTGTGCTCTGCAAAATCCAACCATAAGACATTTGCAGCCAGTGTTGATCCAAATCACTCTGAGCATCCACTCATGCTTATCTGAATCTGCACTGTTTGAAAAATAAAATGTTAGTTAAATATTATTTCCTTTACAGATATTCTGAAATGTGCTGGAGCCCAGGTAAAGTCTACTTTATTATCCCTTTCCCATGATAGAGAACTAGATAAGGAGGAGTAAACTGGTCTTTTCCCATCAATATCTCTTTTATGACTCAACTTAGCCCTTTGTTGTTGGTACTCAAAATAATCGTCTTCTTTTGAGTACCCACAACATAGGGTTTGATGGTCAAACAAGGATTTCGCGATGTGAAATACTTGTCTTATCTAGAGGTCTGCATATACAACAATCTCCAGAAGAGACTAGAGAACATATTCACTAATGTAAGTGTAATTATTGAATTAAGCTGATAACATTGTGGCATAATGAGAAACTGCTCAAAATGAGCAATTTCTCCTTTTGCTACAATGTTTTCATTAATCACTTGCTTTCGTAAACTGCTTAAAGCTCCAATCAGTCAATTAATTTATTTAAAAACATCTGAGGATAAAAATTTCACCTGGAAGTTTTATTTGTATATAGAGTTGAAAACTTTGTGGGATACCGTTAAGTAGAAAAGGCTTTTTTTCCCCCACAATATGTTCAAAAGACATATTTGCTGCATCAGCATTAAAATCTGTCTTAAGTAAAAATTTATTTAAGATTTATAGCAAGATACAATTATGGAGAAAACAGTAAATTAAAGAAGTAAGATATTTAAAATAAATTGTAGAAATAACATTAATGATTAGTTTCCTTTGTTTGGACTAAAAATGTACATCTTTTGACACTTTTTCTTCATTAGGTTATGTTACTGTTTTTAGCTCACATGTTATTTTGTAATTTCTACTTGTCAGTTGTACATAGATTATTCACATTTTCTTCTCTGAAGCCACTGGTTCGATTTTTTAAATAATTCCACACAAATGTTTCTTGATGACTCTACCAAGATTGTTCCAGGCTTCTTGAAAGATGAAAATACATGTCTGCCAGGTTTCAGTGATAATAAAGCTTTTATTATATTTACAGTACCTACAAGCCATGCCAAAGAGTGGTTCTGCTATGACAGTTGTGGTATCATGTGAAGATGACAAAACACATTGTGAAATGGCCATTAAAAATGGAATCCATGTGGTGAATGCAGAGTTTATTCTCACTGGTATCTTGAGGCAGGAAGTTGACATTAACTCATATCCTTTTACGACATGTATTGGCCGGATTGCTCTAGCAATTCCAGTCTATAGATTGGCGTTGTCCGTCCGTCAATATTTTGGTTAAAGTTTCAGGTTGGGGGAAAATCTCAGCACTGGAAAGGGTTTCAAACTTGAAACTTTGCCTGAAGGTAACCAGTAACAAGTTCTATTGATTTCTATGGTTACTTTGATCTTGACCTTGGTTTGTTGATTTTCAAGGTCAAATTGCCGACAATTCGGCCTTACCGTCTTCAGCGGTTTCTTGTTTTTTGAATTGTTTGAAAATAAGACATCCATGTAACACATAAACAGTTATACTTAATTTCTGTTTCATCTTCAATTGTTCGTTGTTTTTAACTCTACTGGCTGAGAGTGGGTCAACTGTATGTCATGGCAAATTGTCCGTTGTAGGTGCATGCATGTGTGAACTTTTTGCTTTAAAAAACTTCTCTGTAACAACCACAACTTCAATTGGGATGAAACTTCACAGCAAACTTAACAACCTCTTAATGATGTATCTTAAATTCCTTCAATTTTTTTTAATCATTGCAAATTTCTGGTTTACATGACATCCTAAAGAAAAAACTTTAAAATTCTTCTCCTCCCTACTTGGTTGGTTTCAAATAATTATATTGAAATGTTCCATGGGTGGCCCTATATCAGATTATTACAGGCAATGTTGCATGGTTGAAAAACATGGCTACGAGGATGAATGGCTGTTTTGCATTATATGGCAATAGAAAAAAATCTTCTCCGACGACGTAAAAATCAGGCCAATTTTTAGATAAATGTTCGTTTCTTTTTTGGGTGACCCTCTATCAGATTCCTTCAATCCATGATGTTGTTTGGTGGTAAAACATGGCCAGCAGGGGGCGGGCTGTATTGCCTTGTATTGCTTTAGTGGGAACAAATGTTGTCCTCTGACAGGACAGTATCTTGCGGATATTTTTTTTAAAAATATTCCTTGGGTTACCATCAATGAGATTCCTTCAAGCAATCTTGATTGGTCGAAAAACCTGTCAGGCATGGAGCGGGACCTTTTGGCTTATATGGCTTTAGTGATTTAATTATTTCCATACTGGCCCTAGTGGGTCTCATGTTTTATCTTTTAAACTCAAATACAACAATAGATCTATGGTAAACGATATAGGACCAAAATGGTCTTCTTCTATTAAAAAATTAGATGAGACTTCAACTTCTATATCACAATAAACCGTTTCCCACATATTACAAATCTTCAGCAGATGACTTTGAAAAGATCTAGGAGAAATATGAAAGTATAATTATTTAATAGATTTGAAAACATTGTTGCAAAAAGGTGAAACTACCAATAATGAATACATGTACAAATTTATACTTTCTCTTTGTATTATATCCTTAACTTTGAATCACATATCTATTGTTTCGTGAATTGAGTGATAAAAAGTCCCTATCACAGGAGCCACCAAGTAAGAAGAGAAAGAGATGAACCATAAAGTGACCAGATGAATATAACTAAAACTGATGTTGCAATACACCTTCAATACACCTTCTATTAAGGTGTATTTTTAGCTCGACTATTCGAAGAATATGAGAGCTATACTACTCACCCTGGCGTCGGCGTCGGCATCGCCGTCGGCGTCCACGTCACACTTTGGTTAAGGTTTTGCATGCAAGTTCTTAAATACTACATGTATTGCATTGAAACTTTCTACAACCCTACCAAACTATCACACCAATGTAGATTATCAAGTTAGATAACTCTATCCTGCATTTTATGCAAGTTATGGCCCTTTTTTACTTAGAAATTCTGGTTAAAGTTTTGCGTGCAACTAAAGTAAGAGTCCATATCTCAGTATTTAATTGATGCATTGCATTGAAACTTTATACAGCACTACCCAACTATCACACCTATGTAGATTATCAAGTTAGATAACTCTATCCTGCATTTTATGCAAGTTATGGCCCTTTTTTTACTTAGAAATTCTGGTTAAAGTTTTGCGTGCAACTAAATTAAGAGTCCATATCTCAGTATTTACTTGATGCATTGCATTGAAACTTTCTACAACCCTACCCAACTATCACACCTGTGTAGATTATCATCTAAGATAACTCTATCCTGCATTTTATGCAAGTTATGGCCCTTTTTTTACTTAGAAATTCTGGTTAAAGTTTTGCATGCAACTAAATTAAGAGTCCATATCTCAGTATATACTTGATGCATTGCATTGAACCTTTATACAACCCTACCCAACTATTACACCTATGTAGATTAACAAGTTAGATAACTCTATCCTGCATTTTAGGCAAGTTATGGCACTTTTTTTTACTTAAGTTAGAAATTCTGGTTAAAGATTTGCGTGCGACTAAATTAAGAGTCCATATCTCAGTATTTACTTGCTGCATTGCATTGAAACTTTCTACAACCCTACCCAACTATTACACCTGTGTAGATTATCAAGTATGATAGCTCTATTCTGCATTTTATGCAAGTTATGGCCCTTTTTTTACTTAGAAATACTGGTTAAAGTTTTGCGTGCAACTAAATTAAGAGTCCACGTCTCAGTATATACTTGATGCATTGCATTGAACCTTTATACAACCCTACCCAACTATCACACCTATGTAGATTATCAAGTATGATAACTCTATCCTGCATTTTATGCAAGTTATGGCCTTTTTGGACTTATAAATTCTGGTTAAAGTTTTGCATGCAACTACATAAAGAGACCATCTCTTAGTAACTACTTGATGCATTGCATTGAAACGTTATACAGCCCTTACCAACCAGCATTTTATGCAAGTTATGGACCTTTTTGGACTTAGAAATTCTGGTTAAAGTTTTGCAACTACATTTAGAGTGTAATCTCAGTAACAACTTGAACAATTGTATTGAAACTTTATACAACCTTTCCCAATTGTACAACTATAAACACAACCAATTAAGATAACTCTATCCTGTATATGGTGCAAATTGTTGCCCTTTTTTTACTTAGAAATTATGGTTAAAGGTTTGCGTGCAACTACATTAAGAGTCCATATCTTAGTAACTACTTGATGCATTCCATTGAAAGGTTATACAACCCTATCTAACCATCAAACCTATGAAAATAATCATGTTAAATAACACTATCCTGCATATAATGCAAATTATCACCCACTAAGAAATTGTGGTTAATGTTTTGCATGCAACTACATTAGAGTCCATTATCTCGGTAACTTAAATAAGCGGTGGAATAGTCGAGCGCGCTGTCCTCCGACAGCTCTTGTTTAAATATAGAGAGATTACATTGACAGTTGAAGGATGCACACGAAGAAGATTCTTAACGTTTAGATTGCTCTTTTGACATGAGAAAATAGATTGATAGCAATGGTTCCTACTTTTAAAATTAACCCTTTCCCTCATACGACAATTCTGCAGCAGACGACTTTGAACATTTTTTGTCAAAAAATAGAAAATTTCTATAATTGAATAGATTACCTATGACTAAAAGTGGAAAATATTGTGGCAAAAGGAGAAATTGCTCGTTTTGAGGAATTTCTTCTTTTGTCACTATTTTCAAAAAGCCATCTGCTGCAGTGGCATCAGAAAGCGTCTATATAAGGGAAAGGGATAAAGGCTGTTTTCACTCTTTTCTGTTTCAATAATATAGAAACAACCAATCACAAAGTGGTGAAGGGTTTACCCTTATCCTACTTTTTACTTGTATGTATAATAGTTAACATTTGTGATTATTATAGACCAAAATCATCCTACTTATTAAAGCTTCATTTTTTATCTATATATCAGAGCTCTAAAGAAGAAGAGTATTTCACATCCCAAAATCCTTATTTGGCCCTCAACCCTATGTTGTGGGTACTCAAAAGAATTGTTTCAGTGAGACGATTCTTTTGAGTACCCACAACCTAGGTTTTAGTGGAGTCATAAGGAAGATATGGATGGGAAAACACCAGTTCACTCCTTATTTAGTCCTCTGTATATTGTTTGCAACTCATTTATTAAATTAACCCTTTCCCTCATATAGACACTTTCTGACGCCTCTGCAGCAGACGGCTATTTGAAAACATAGTGACAAAAGAAGAAATTGCTCAAAACGAGCAATTTTCTCCTTTTGCCACAATGTTTTCCACTTTTAGTCATAGGTTATCCATTCAATTATAGAGATTTTCTATTGTTTGACAAAATATGTTCAAAGTCGTCTGCTGCAGAATTGTCGTATGAGGGAAAGGGTTAAGACAACTGTGACTCAGGGATGATGATTCCAATTTCAGAAATTTCATAGGATATGTGTTTATGAAAGAAAACAGAAACAATGTTTGAAATGAAGCATGCTAGAAATATCTTTATGTACAATAGGATAGCACATTGGAATTCATTCAGTATTTAAAAAGTATGGCAATTAGCATTTACCCTTTTCCACATACAAGTAATGTACAGCAGACGACTTTAAAAACATATCCTCAAATGTTTCGAAAATCTCTTTCAATTAAAGTATAATTATTGAATAGAGTTGAAAACATTGTGGCATAACGAGCAATTGTTCGTTTTGAGCAATTTCTCCTTTTGTCACAATGTTTTCAAAAGTCGTCTGCAGCAGAGGCGTCAGAAAGTGCCTACATGTCGTAAAGGGTTAAGGTTTTGTGTCATCCCAGTGTATTCTATTAACAGTCAGAATATTTCCTAGAAATGTTGATATCATGGCATAGTTGTGCCTTGGTATGTTTTCAGAACCCACAATACTTTAACTCTTTCCCTCATACGACAATTCTGCAGCAGACGAAAATTCTATAAATGATTGGATAACCTATGACTAAAACTGGAAAACATTGTGGCAAAAGGAGAAATTGCACGTTCTGTGCAATTTCTTCTTTTGTCACTATGTTTTCAAAAAGCCGTCTGCTGCAGAGGCATCAGAAAGTGTCTATATGAGGGAAAGGGTTAACTCTCTCCCACATGCAGACTACTTTGGAAAATATTGTGGGAAAGGGAAAAATTGCTCATAAAGCCCAATTTTCTCCTTTTCGCACAATATTTTCCTCTGTGTTTAAACATTATACATGTTTTGCAAAGACAATTTCTTATTGGTTTGCTGCAGATTCGGTTTAAAAGTTAATCAGTGGTATATGGAGTTTACAGACATATATGTAGCTGCCCTGTGTAAATTATTTTACATCGATATGGCAGCATAACAAAAAATAATAGTTTCAGGTTTTTTTAAGACGCTTTTGTTGGGTATCAGCCCTTTCCCACCTGTAGACTCATTTTTACGCTTCTGCTGCAGACGACTTTTGAAAACAATGTGACCAAAGGAGAAAAAACAAGCAATTTCTCCTTTTGATAAAATGGTTTTCAACTCTATTATATCTTCATTTAGGGAGGTTTTCCATATTATTGTTGAGATGATTTCAAAGTAGTCTGCTGCAGATTTGCTGTATGTGGGAGAGGGTAAATCACAGTTAAGAAGAGTTTTTCTGACAAAAGGTTCATTTCTCCGTCGTCTGTTCTTCACACTTGACTGTTACTCTTTTATATTGATTTTATCATTTTTGTTTTTAAAAGATCACCAGAGCCAAAGGCTCAAGGTGATCTATTCTGATCACTCTGTCTTTCCTTTGTTAACTTTAAGCTTAAACAACATAGTCTAAACCACTTGAACAATTTCAACCAAGCTTCACAGAAATGTTCTTTTGGTGGTCCACTTTCAAAATTCTTCAAATAATTAAATTCTATGTTGAATTTTGGTTGCTGTGTCATCAGAAAGCGGGGGAGAGAAAAATACTTCTCCTCTGAATCCTCTGGTTGGATTCCAATATCATATTATTTGGTAGAAATGTTCCTTGGCTGACTATACAAGAATTGTTCAATCCATATTGATTGTTTTAACAACATGGCAGCCAGACGGCACCAGAAAAGGGACAAATTCAAAAATTCCTTTCTTTTGAAAATGCTCGTCTTATTTTAAGATAATTGTGTAGAAATGTTCTTACATGATATAATAACTTTACAGTAATGTTCCTTTAGTGGTCTTTTTTCAAATTGTTCAAAGATTTAATGCTTTGTAACAAAAATCCTTTTTCTGATAAGTTGTTCTATTTACAGTATCCATTATGTAGTTTCATTTTGACTTTTAATCAAATTTTCCTAAGTTAGCAGTTACACATTTGTTACCGTACTATTTCTCAGGTGACCGATTGAGTGTTATTATTGCCCTCTTGTTTACGTTTGTTTACATTTGTATTCTTCTTATTTTTATGTTGAAAGGTACATCTGTAAAAAGTGTGTCCTGCACATTATCAGAATCTAC
Organism: Serripes groenlandicus; assembly: GCA_031761405.1. Taxonomy (NCBI): domain Eukaryota; kingdom Metazoa; phylum Mollusca; class Bivalvia; order Cardiida; family Cardiidae; genus Serripes; species Serripes groenlandicus. Next base: position 104,696,476 of record JASEVX010000001.1, on the reverse strand, counting down.
ACCACTCATCTGAAGCTTTCTAGAATGTATTTTTATGTGGTTTTAAGAAATTGTAGATCTTGACGATCATTCTGTGATGATGCCTATAGCCCTTTCCACAATATAGATACATTTTGAAAACATTATGGCAAAAGGAGAAATTGCTTATGATGAGCAATTTTCATTTTGTTACAATGTTGCCAAATCTATTCAATAAGTAAACATTAATTTGTAGATATTTTCCAAGGTTTTGCCAATTGTTTTCAAATGCATCTGCTGCAGATTTATTGTATGTGGAAAAGGGTTATATTGTACCTGTTTGCAAGAAAAGGCTCATTTAAATGGGTCTTTTTAAATGCATGTTTAAGGAGTACACTAGCAATTCAAAAGATTTTAACATATTTGCTATATTTAATAATTTTGTTATGATTTAGCGTTGCACACATTGTTTTTAAGCTTTATTTCAAAGACTTTTACTTACCGGTAGACCTTTCTTAGCCAATTCTCTGAGGCAGGCAACCACATCCCCACATACTGTCCATCCATCTAGTATGCTATACAAAATCGGATCTAACTACACATACGTTGCTTTTCAAATGTGTAATCCCAGTGTAAAAATATAGTTGAAAAAGCAGGGTCAGTTCTTGCATCACACAACTCATTTTTGTATCGCCTGCATTGCAGCAAGACACATAGTGAATACTTTTTGATCTAACTACGTCCGTTATCTTCTTAAAATCCTTTCCCACATACAAGCAATCTGCAGCAGACGACTTTGAACATATTTTGTCAAAACATGGAACATCTTTATAATTGAATGGATAACCAATGACTAAAAGAGGAAAACATTGTGGCAAAAAGAGAAATTGCTCATCATGAGCAATTTCTTCTTTTGTCACAATGTTTTCAAAAGCCGTCTGCTACAGAGCGTCTGTATGAGGGAAAGGGTTAAGATAGTATACAAATAATTAAATTATACGTTGAACTGTTGCTGCAGCATTTGAAATTGGGTAAAACACTTTTAAATTCTTCTACAAATTTCAAAATTAATTTATAAGAAATGTTATTCTGCCGAAATATTCAGGTGATTGATACAGGATCACATGTTTTCATTTTGACATTTGATATTGGCCGTACATTTTAAATCCCATCAGTAATGCATGTGTATTCAGTAGTTATTTCCAGTTAAAACAGCATTTCTGATGGTGTGACCTTGGGGTTCGATCATCGGCTGGGTCATACCAAATACCTTGAAAATGATAGTAATGGCTGACCACCTTGGCGCTCAGAGTAAGCATTATGAACTGACTGGCTGAGGTATATAGAAGGTGTTTTTATGTGCAAATATAAAATGTCAATATTTAGAAATTTGAACAGAAATTGTTGAAATAAAAAAATACTTATCAAATGTTCTTTTCAGTTTACAACTTGTAAGTAGTTGCATTGAAAGTAAAAATAAACATACCACATCTACAAGTTTGTTATACTTGACAAGATTCCCATGTATCAAAATTCTACAACTTTGTTATACTTGACAAGATTATCAAGTATCAAAACTCTACTTCCTGCTTTCTTTAGCAATAATTGATTATCAATTTGAGATCGGATGACCTTCACCAGTATCCTCCAGTTCATATTGTTTGGTCGAAAAACGTGGCCGTTAGGGGGCTGGCCTGTTTTGCATAATATCTTTAAAAAAAAATGTTGACAAATCTATTTTGCTGTATTTGAAATAACTTCTACGTGATTCATTCAAGCCATTTTGATTGGTAGAAAAACATGTCCACGCGGGGGCGGTGCTTTCCCCCCTTGTTTGGCTATACCAGGGACACTATATTACCCTGGCTATACTGACTTCATTTTTATACGCCGCCGGAGGCGGTGGTATATTGGCGTCATCTTCTCCGTCTGTCCGTCCGTCCGTACGTCCATTTCTTGTGAACGCAACTCCTCCTACGTTTCTGACCGTATCTTTTCAAAACTTGGTCAATGTCATAACTATAATGTGTAGATGTGCATGCAGCTGCGATTTTCCGGAATAGATAGGCAGAAAATAAACACATTTTACCGAGTAGCACGCTTGCTCTTGCAAGTATGTTCGCTTCGTTATTTTGTTGTGACCAGCATCGGTGTCACTAAACAGAGTCTGAAACTGGTAGAGTCTGGTGGTCAATTATCCCATGATATCATTGCTTTGTTGTGTTTACCGTACTATTTCTCAGGTGACCGATTGAGTGTTATTATTGCCCTCTTGTTTACGTTTGTTTACATTTGTATTCTTCTTATTTTTATGTTGAAAGGTACATCTGTAAAAAGTGTGTCCTGCACATTATCAGAATCTACACCACTCATCTGAAGCTTTCTAGAATGTATTTTTATGTGGTTTTAAGAAATTGTAGATCTTGACGATCATTCTGTGATGATGCCTATAGCCCTTTCCACAATATAGATACATTTTGAAAACATTATGGTAAAAGGAGAAATTGCTTATGATGAGCAATTTTCATTTTGTTACAATGTTGCCAAATCTATTCAATAAGTAAACATTAATTTGTAGATATTTTCCAAGGTTTTGCCAATTGTTTTCAAATGCATCTGCTGCAGATTTATTGTATGTGGAAAAGGGTTATATTGTACCTGTTTGCAAGAAAAGGCTCATTTAAATGGGTCTTTTTAAATGCATGTATAAGGAGTACACTAGCAATTCAAAAGATTTTAACATATTTGCTATATTTAATAATTTTGTTATGATTTAGCGTTGCACACATTGTTTTTAAGCTTTATTTCAAAGACTTTTACTTACCGGTAGACCTTTCTTAGCCAATTCTCTGAGGCAGGCAACCACATCCCCACATACTGTCCATCCAATTTTGTGGAATAGGTAAGGAAATATTAGTGTACTGTACACAGTCTTTTTTGGGTCCCTAGATTCACTGAATTCACTGATTCACCTTATACCGAAATTGACGTATAATATTATGATTTAAGTTATATACTAAACAAAAGAGTTGATTTGATTAATAAAATGTAAAAAATATATTTTAACCCTTTCCCCGATACGACAATTCTGTAGCAGATGTCTTTGAACATATTTTGCACGTTTTGTGCAATTTCTTCTTTTGTCACTATGTTTTCAAATAGCCGTCTGCTGCAGAGGCGTCAGAAAGCGTCTATATGAGGGAAATGGTTAAAATGGCACTGTTAAATAACTACAACGTAATGTCTTGATCACCATGGTTATTTTTTACATTTTATTGGTCAAATAAACACTGCTGTATCTTATTATTACTTTATTGTTAAGTATAAAACATAAATCATAATATTATACGACTATACGTTGATTTCGGTGAATCTAGGGACCGTCTTTTTTCTTGCAGTTTCTTCTTTATTTTTGGTCCTAATTTATGAAGATGGCAGTTTACTCAAGGCAAGACAGTTTTATTTTTTGACAGAACTTTCTTGTTAATAAAATTAATGTGTATAAACAATTAATAATTAGAATTTGTTTGTATTGGTTATGGCGAATAAAGACCAAGCTTTTAACCCTTTCCCACATACAACAAATCTGCAGCAGACTTTGAAAACATAGTGACAATAACCTGAACAATCTCCATTAAAGATAGCTTAATTGTTAAATAACGTTGAAAACATTGTGGCCAAACGGCAAAGGAGAAATTGCTCATCATGAACAAATTCGCCACAATGTTGTCAAAAGTCCTCTGCTGCTATTACGTCTGCAGGCGGGAAAGGTTTTAATTTAAAGATACACTAACACGAAACACAATTCACAATTTTATTAACCAGGTTTTCCGAAGGAAAAATCTGGTTATTAGTTTGGCGAAGTCGGTGGGCGGACGGGCGGGCAGTTGGGTGCGCGGGCGGGCAGGCGTCAACTTTCCTTGTCCGGACCATAACTTTGCCATGCATAGAGATATTTTCAAATAACATGCACCATATCAAGACGATGTGCCAAATGCAAAAAAATATTCTGTAGATTCAAGGTCAAGGTCACAGTGATAAGAAATAGACTTTAATTGAACTTTTCTTGTCCGGACCATAACTTTGTCATGCATAGAGATATTTTTAAATAACTTGGCACAAACATGCAACATATCAAAACGATGTGCCAAATGCAAAACGGTTATCTGTAGCTTCAAGGTCAAGGTCACAGTGACAACAAATAGACATCAGTTGAACTTTTCTTGTCCGGACAATAACTTTTTCATCCATAGAGATATTTTCAAATAGCTTGGAAATTGATATACACCATATCAAGACGCTGTGTCATATGCACAATTTATGTGTTTAGCTTCCAGGTCAAGGTCACAGTGACAGAAAATATACTTTACTTGAACTTTTTTTGTTCAGACCATAACTTTACCATGCATATAGATATTTTCAAATAACTTCGCGCAAATATGTTCCATATTAAATAACTTGGCAATTTAAAAGAATATAGCATAGATATGAGTACGTTTCATAACCTCGGGCCCTGGATCTAGTCTGTTTGCAAAGGCATAAACGCGTTACTATCAAGTAAAGGGTTAAGGCAGATCACTGATTATCAACCTGGCATTAGGGATCCTAAAATGTGGCTGCTTACAACAAAAGGTTGCTTAATATCTGTTATCTATTATATGTTCTTAATACATGAGGCCATCAACATACGATTGACTGTATTGAACTGATATTTGTTAGATAAAATTGTGATATATTTAATTGACAAAGTAATTATGATAATTCATCAATAGAAATATTCCCTGTTACTTGAATTACTAGCTTTAATTAACTATTAACAGAAAGATTTGACAGATCTGTTAATTCTTAATCAAACACCTTCCATTATAGAAAACCTGGTTTCATGGAATTTCCATGTCTTGTTGTTATATAAGATGTCCAGTCCAGCACATATGCATACACAAATATAATTAACCCTTTCCCTCATATAGACGCTTTCTGACGCCTCTGCAGCAGACGGCTTTTTGAAAACATAATGACAAAAGAAGAAATTACACAAAACGTGCAATTTCTCCTTTTGCCACAATGTTTTCCACTTGTCATAGGTTATCCATTCAATTATAGAGATATTCCATTTTTTAGCTCACCTATGTACGAAGTGCAAGGTGAGCTATTGTGATCACACTTTGTCGTGCGTCGTCAACATTTCAGCTTGTTAACACTCTACAGGCTACATTTTGCATCCAATCTTCATGAAAGTGTATCAGAACATTTATCTCTATCAAATCTTGGACAAGTTCGAAACTGGGCCATATGAGGTAAAAAACGAGGTCACTAGGTCAAATTGAAGCGAAATCTTGTTAACACTCTGGAGGCCACATTTTCAACTTGAGCATGTTGAAACTTTATCAGAATGTTTGTCTTGATGATATGTAGGTCAAGTTCGAACATGGGTCACGTCGGGTCAAAAAGTAGGTCACTAGGTCAAATTGAAGGAAAATTTTGTTAACACTCCAGAGGCCGCAATTTTTCAGCAGTTTGAAATTTTGTCAGAATGTTTGTCTTAACAATATCTAGGTCAAGTTCGAATATGGGTCATATTGGGTCAGAAACAAGGTCACTAGGCCAAATTGAAGGGTAATCTTGTTAACACTGTAGAGGCCACATTTTCAACTTGAGCATGTTGAAACTTTGTCAGAATGTTTGTCTTAAAGATATTTAGGTCAAGTTTAAATATGGGTCATATTGGGTCAGAAACTAGGTCACTAGGCCAAATTGAGGCAAAATCTTGTTTACTCTGTAGAAGCCGCATGTTTTGCTTCAGCAGCTTGAAATTTGGTCAAAATGTTTGCCTAAATGATATCTAGGCCAAGTTCGAATATGGGTCATGCCGGGTTAAAACTAGGTCACTAGGCCAAATTGAAGCTGAATCTTGTTAACACTCTTCATACTGCATTTTTAACTTGAGCATGTTGAAACTTTATCAGAATGTTATTCTTGATGTTATGTAAGTCAAGTTCGATCAAGGGTCATGTTGGGTCAAAAAATAGGTCACTAGGTCAAATTGAAGGAAAATCTTGTTAACACTCTAGAGGCCGCAATTTTTGCTTCAGAAGTTTGAAATGTTGTCATAATGTTTGTCTTACAGATATCTAAGTCAAGTTTGAATATGGGTCATATTGGGTCAGAAACTAGGTCACTAGGCCAAATTGAAGGAACATCTTGTTAACTCTGTAGAAGACGCATTTCTTGCTACAGCAGCTTGAAATTTGGTCAGAATGTTTATCTAAATGATATCTAAGCCAAGTTCGAATATGGATCATGTAGGGTCAAAAACTAGGTCACTAGGCCAAATTGAAGGAACATCTTGTTAACACTTTGGATGCCGCATTTTTTGCTTCAACAGCTTGAAATCTGGTCAAATTTTTTGTCTGAATTATATCTAGGTCAAATTCGAATATGGGTCATATTGGGTCAGAAAAAGGTCAATAAAGGAAAATATTGTTCAAACTCCGGAGGCCGCATTTTTACTTTGAGCAAGTTGAAAATTTGTCACAAGGTTGTCTTGATGATGTCTAGTCCATGTTGGAATATGGGTAATATCAGGTAAAAAAATATAGATCACTAGTCCAAATGAAGGAAAATCTTGTTAACACTGTGGAGGTTGCATTCAGAATAATTGTCTTGATGTGTTTTGCATTGCAGTACATTGTATAATTAAGGTGAGCGATCCAGGGCCATCATGGCCCTCTTGTTTACTTAGAAGTTGTGGTTAAAATGTTGCATGCAACTAAATTAAGAATCCATATCTCAGTATTTACTTGATGCATTGCATTGAAACTTTATACAACCCTACCCAACTATCACAACTATGTAGATTATCAAGTTGGATAACTCTATCCTGCAATTTATGTAAGTTGAGGCCCTTTTTTAACTTAGAAATTCTGGTTAAAGTTTTACGTGCAACTTAAATTAAGAGTCCATATCTCATTATTTAATTGATGCATTACATTTAAACTTTCTACACTGATTACCAACTAAAAAATAATTAAACCTATGAAAATAACTAAGTTTGAAAACTCTATCCTGCATTTAATGCAAATTATGGCCTTTTTAGCTCACCAGAGCACGTAGTACTCAAGGTGAGTTATTGTGATCGCCTTTTGTCCGTCGTCCGTCGTCAACATTTGCTTGTTACTACTCTGGAGGCAACATTTTGCATCCAATCTTTATGAAAGTTTATCAGAACATATATCTCTATCAACTCTAGGCCAAGTTCGAAACTGGGTCATGTGGGGTCAAAAGCTAGGTCACTAGGTCAAATTTAAAGAAAATCTTGTTAACACTCTGGAAGCCACATTTTTGGCTTGAGCATTTTGAAACTTTGTCATAATTATTGTCTTACTGATATCTAGGCCAAGTTCGAAACTGGGTCATGTCCGGGTAAAAACTAGGTCACTAGGTCAAATTTAAGGAAAATTTTATTAACACTCTTGAAGCCCCTTTTTGGCTTGAGCATGTTGAAACTTTGTTAGAAAGTTTGTCTTGGTGATATCTAGGCCAAGTTCAGTTACGGGTCATTTTGAATCTTTGTCGGAATATTTGCCTTGAAGATATCTAGGCCAAATCAAATATGGGGTTGGTCAGGTCAAAAACTAGGTAAGTAGGCCATATTGTATAAAAATCTTGTTAACACTATAGATATTGCATTTTTGACTTGGAGCAGCTTGATTGAAATTTTGTCAGAAAGATTATCTTGGTGTTATTGCCATTGGCGCTGAAAGAGTAAAGTCTTAAAAAGCCCATTCTCAGGTGAGCGATCCAGGGCCTTATGGCCCTCTTGTTTGACTTAGAATGCGTGCAACTAAATTAAGAGACCATATCTTAATATTGACTTGATGAATTGCATTGAAACTTTATACAACCTTTCTTACCCATCACACCTATGTAAACAATCAAGTATGATAACTTAATCCAATATATTTTCCATTTATGGCCCTTTTTGTCTCGCCTACGATAGTGGAGTGAGACAGCAGTCACTTTTCCGGTGACGGCGTCGGCCACTTTTACAAATCAATATAGCTCGGCAACCCCTGCTGGAATTTTTCTGAAACTTTCTCAGATGTATTGTATGGTCATGGGATATCATGCAACGTCAAATATTTCAAGGTCAAGGTCATATTTTGGCAGAACTTGAACTTAGGTAACTTAACCTCAAAACTTAACATTGGTTATATCTCAGCAACCCCTGATGGAATTTTTCTGAAACTATGTCAGATGTATTGTATGGTCAGCAGACATCATGCAACGTCAAAATTGTCAAGGTCAAGGTTATATTTTGGCAGAACTTGAACTTGGTCAGGTAGCTTAACCTCACAACTTAACCTTGGTTATATCTCAGCAACCCCTGATGGAATCTTTCAGAAACTTTGTCAGATGTATTGTTTGGTCATGGAACATCATTCAATGTCAAATTCTTCAAGGTCAAGGTCATAATTTGGCAGAACTTGGCCTTGGTTAAGTAACCTAACCTCAAAACTTAACCTTGGTTATATCTCAGCAACTCCTGCTTAAATTTTTCTGAAACTTTGTCAGATGTATCGTTTGGTCATGGGACATCATTCAACTTCAAAATGATCAAGGTCAAGGTCAGAATTTGACCTTGGTTAGGTATTTTAACCTTGGTAAAACCTCAGCACCTGCTGGAATTTTTCTGAAACTTTGTCAGATGTATTGTTGGGTTATGGAACATCATTCGAGGTCAAGGTCCTAATTTGGCAGAACTTGCTTGACCTTGATTATATCTCTGCAACCCTTCCTCGAATTTTCTGAAAGTTTGTCAGATGTATTGTTGGGTTATTGGACATCATTCAATGTCAACATTTTCAAGGTCAAGGTCATAATTTGGCAGAACTTGACCTTGGTTAGGTAACTTAACCTTGGTTATTTTTGACTGTAGAGCCTACATTTTTCATTTAATCTTCATGAAAGTTTATCAAAACATTTATTTCCATCATTCAACATCAAAATTACCAAGGTCATGGTCATAATTTGCCAAAACTTAACCTTTGTTAACTTTGACTGTAGAAGCCACATTTTTCATCCATTGTTCATGAAAGTTTATCAGAACATATATCTTCATAAAATCTCGGTCAAATTCAAAACTAGGTCACAAGGTCAATTGTTAGAATAACCTTGTGAACACTCTATAATTCACTTTTGATATTCAATCTTCATGAAATTTAATCACAACAATTGTCACCATCAAATCTCGGCCAAGTTTTAAACTGGATCATGGTGTTTCAGGAACTAGGTCACTAGGTCAAATGTTGAAATAATCTTCTGAACGCTCTAGAAATCTCTTTCTTCATTAAATTTTCATCAAATCTAAGTTAAGTTCACAAATAGGTCACTAGGTCAAATGTTAGAATAACCTTGTGAACACTCTAGAAATCACATTTTTTATTTAATGCATGAAAGTTATTAGATCACATCAAACTGGGTAATGGGGTAGGTCAAACACTAGGTCACTAGGTCAAATTTCAAATAAGGGCGAGACACCCTCAGCCCGAGGTCTTGTTTTACCTAGAACTTTTGTTAAAGTTTTACATGCAACTCCATTAAGAGTCGATATCCTAGTATTGACTTGATGCATTGCTTTGACTTGATACAACCCTTCCCAACTATCACACCTATGTTGATTTTCAAGTTAATAACTGCATTTCATGCAAGTTATGGCAATTCTGGTTAAAGTTTTGCGTGCAACTACATTAAAAGTCCATATCTTAGTAACTACTTGAAGCATTGCATTGAAACTTTATACAGCCTTTCCCAACCACCACAACTATATACACAACCAATTAAGATATCTATATCCTGCACATAGTGCAAATTATCCCCCTTTTAAGCAATTCAGGTTAAAGTTTTGCATGCAACTGCATGAGAGTCCATATCTCTAATAAGCGGTAGAATAGTCAAGCGCGCTGTCCTCCGACAGCTCTTGTTCTTAGAATAGTCTAGCAGCTTGCTTCTGAAAATTGTATATACTTTATAAGAGCTTGCCATTACAGTTGCCCCAAATGGTACAACAGTAATCAAGATGAATGCATTGTAAAACAGTTTTATGGTGTGTAAATCAAGAAATGTCTAAGCCTAAGTAGGAGGTACAATAATGAGTTGCATTTTTAACTTACTGTGCACAAAGTGCTCAATGTGAGCTCTTGTGATCGCCTTTTGTCTTTCTTGCATCAACAGTTTCTCCTCTGTAAACTGTTGGTCAATTTCATAATTCAAATTGTGTTGATCCATTCAGAATTTTTGTTTCCATCGCAACCAAAAGAAAAAAAACTTAAAAAATGATTTCTTCTCCCAAACCGCTTGGCCAATATTCAAATATTTGTATATAAATGTTCATTGCGCTACTCTCTGTAATAATAATAATAATAATCTTCGAAAGTATCAGACCAATTTTGTGGATGAGGGTTATCCTCTACGAGATTACTTCAAGACATATTGATTGGTAAAAAAAAAAGGCATTGTGGTTGGCATGAAAAATCACATCACATTATTCAGGTGAACCATCCAGGGCCATAAAATGCCCTCATGTTTAAGTACATGCTCACATTGTATTTTCCAGTTCAGTATGACCTATAATATGTAGTTTGTTTTGAAATGTCGGAATACTTTGTTGGATTGTTGATCCCAATACACTAAATGTTGTGTCAATTTGCAAACAGGTCAGTTGAAGAAACATCTAGGTGCATTGGTAAATCATTGATGTACAATATAAAAAGGATATGACATAAAACTGATCCCTGTGTATTGAAGTATACTTATTTTGATCTTTGCCTTTGAAAAGAAGCATCAACTAGAAAATTCAGGATGCCAATCATTTGATTCATTCTAAACTGCGAATAGTCTATCTTTCAGAAAAAAAGAAATAAAATCGGAAGAAAGCCAATACAGAATAATGATGGAAAATTGAAGTTGCCAGCCCCTAGAACAGTGACTTCATTACCAGCGAATCCGATATTGAATGGCAATGAAGATTTTATAGCAGTAGAAATTCTCACATATTATAATGATCCATATATTTTACCTTTAGTAATATGTGCAACCTCAAGCACTGGAAATTTGAGACAGGTATTCAAACCTGAGGTGGAATTACACGCTAGTTTGAAAAGGTTGTCTAAACTGACATATGATGCGGACAAAGGACAGGTTTTGCAGTCTGGACAGCCAGTAGACACAGTTGGAAAATTAGAAGGGATGAAACAGTTTTTAGATTTTGTAAAAGGACACAAAAATCCTATTTTAGTAGTATACAACCCTAATTCTTTAATCAATTTTGATAAGATCCTCAATTATTTAAATGTTAGTGATGAAATGAAAGCTGTAGTACAATATAGTATTGCCACCTTTCATATAGTTAAAACTTCATTACAAAAGCCACATGACTTTGTAACTGTATTAAAAAATACTTTAAATTTGGAAATGTCAGATGCAAACAGTATGGAGCGAGCTGAAGCTAATCTACGCCTTTTGACAGAAAACATTTTGCCACGAGAGAATACGATTGATTTTGTAAATAGTATGGATTATAAATGGGCTTTTGATACTTACTTGGAATTAGTTGCTAACAACCAGATGCAGTTGTCTTCTCAAAAAAAGCTTGCTAAGACTGGTGTTGGGATTGATCATCTCAGATTTTTGAGTAAAAAAGGATTTGAAGAGTTCAAGCAATACCTTTTAGAAAGGAACCTCTTAGAAGATGAAATTAACGACTTATACACAGTGTTGTCAAGATGAATGTCAAAAAGAATAGCCCATTTTCATAAAAGCTGAGATCTAAGAACTAATGAAATTTCTTACTTGAATTGTAACATTTTGGCTTTTTATACGCCCTTTTGGAATCAAAGCGCCAATGGCACTGTAGTGGCGATCGTATGGAAAATCCTGCAAAGTAACAAGCAGTATATCGGTGTAGGGCTTGCGATGACTCTGGTGCCGGTATATTTGAGAATGTATCAACCCTGCATCTTTTGACAGTAAAATAATGTTAGTTTGCCAGAATGTTGCCTTGGTGATTTTTTAGTTACGTTCTGAAATTGGTTATGATGTGTTCAAAATTAGGCCATTCCAAAGTTATGAAAATTCTAGTTGGTATTCGATAGACTACCGTTTTAGCTCATTAGAATGACTATTTGTAATCTAAATTGTTCGGGTAATCACATGTTTATCACCAGGTCGCTAGGCCATATTAAGATAAAATAGTTTTTACACTTTAAAAAAGACTAAATTATCAAGAAAGGAGAGAAAACAGTATCCATTAGTTTGGTGTTTGTTTCAATGATGTCCGATATTAAACAGGTCTGTTCAATTTAGTCCCTTCACATTGCATGATTGAGGGTTGTCAGAGATATATAAACACAGTGTATTTATCTGTCTCTGAGGTTGTTAAACCGCTTCGAATAATGTGAGTGCAAAAACAAACACAAAACATGCTCAAAAAGCACAATTTCACTATTTGCCAAACTGTTCAATTTATAAAAATATAGGCATATATATTATAATGCTCGATCTCCAAACTAAATTAGGCTACACTTTCAGCATTGATTGCTAATTGACTCTAGAGCGTGCAGTGTGTACACACCTTTAAACCTTTGTAAACCAGTCTTATCATCTAGACGCTTTCATATATTTAAACAACTACAAAATAAAGCGTTTATAATATTTTAAAAACACCAGTATCGCGAGCTATTTATAGAACCTTTTGGAATTTCCAGATTTGAGTATCAACAAGAGTTATTTGACGTTATTTGCAAGGCAGAAGGCGCAACGATATTTATTATCTGCTCAATCATGACGAAGATAATAGTTACATATTTTAACTCTATGTAGATAATGCCTCGATAAAACTCAAATGTTAGTAACAATCCGGTACCAAAGTAGCACTGACATAATTATTATTAATCACGTCTCTGCATCAATGATGCAACTATATAACGGATGTGAGTAAATTAGTTTGCAGTAAGGAAAAAAAATATCAACCGATTATTCAAAACCGACTATGTAAATATTTTTCGTTGTTGTTGTTTCTGTTAGCATTGTGGCGATTGTCAAATCAATCGCCACAAAAACGGATCATATTATAATTTTACCTGCGGCGTACGGGCGGGCGGCGTCCAGTATGTTGTCAGCTCAATAACTTTAGAAGCTTTTGTCCAATCATCACCAAATTTGGTCAGAATGTGTATTGGCATAATATCTCGGACAAGGTTGATAACTAGCCATATCGCTTTAGTCAATTGAGAGTTATCGCTCTTTAATTATAGAAATTACCTAAAATTGGTCTTGTCAGCTCAATAACTTTAGAAGCCATTGTCCAATCATCACCAAATTTGGTCAGAATGTGTATTGGCATAATATATCGGGACAAGTTCGATAACTAGCCATATTGCTTTAGTCAATCGAGAGTTATTGCCCTTTAATTATATAAATTACCTAAAATTGGTCTTGTCAGCTCAATAACTTTAGAAGCCTTTGTCCAAACATCACCACATTTGGTCAGAATGTGTATTGGCATAATATCTTGGAGAAGTTCGATAACTTACCACGTTATCTTAGTCACTACACACTTATGTCCCTCTCTAAATTTGCCTGATGTACAACCCTTTATCACTACTTAATTGGTATCAAAAAAACAGGACGGGCGTATTTTGTGACATTTGGCGCTCTTGTTTTAATTCCAAAAGTAATATCTGATAAAAATATAGGAAGTACAATGTATGGACACGTAAAGGTCATCTTGTCAGATCAAGTAGAAATCAGTGTATGCAAAGGAGAAAGAAATTTCTTATTACAAGCTTTTAAGTTCTCCATTTTCTCTAATGATTTAAGAATACTTTGCTGCTGAGATTTCAAATGTCTTCATTATTTGGGAATGAAGAAAATTGTCGCCATTAAAAAAACATTTGCATCAGAGCTTTTTAAATGTCATTTTAGCTCAACTATTCTGAGAATATGAGAGCTATTGTTCTCACCCTGTCGTCGGCCATAAGTACATAATAGTACACCATAGCTCATATGTATTGCATTGTAACTTACTTCAATGATTCCAAACTATCAGAGTTGAAGTATCAGACCAATGTAAACAATCAAGTAAGAGGACTATCCTGCACATACCATTAATGCGAATTATGGCCCTTTTAGACATAAACATTTTGGTTAAATTTGAACGTGCAACTATATTCAGAGTCCATATCTCAGTAAAAACATGAACGGATTTTTTTTTTACCCTAGCCGTGCTGAGTTAACTATTTGGCGAGCAGTAACTACTTGATGCATTGCATTGTCACTTATACTATCCTTTCTAATCATCACACCTGTAACCGATGTTAACAACCACAGAATATTGCTTATGAGGGATGTCGGCGATTAATCGGTTACTCAGTTAACCGTATGTTTTTCGATTAATCGGTTAGTAATTCAAGTAACCGAGTACTCGGAAAAGTAGATAAATTATAAACACAGTTATATTTCACCTTTTGTTCTTTTCAATTTGTCACACGTATCTGACCAGAGGTTAATTATTCACAACTCGATCTGGAATGTTTTTACATAACTTAAAACGGCCGCACTCGATTGTACTGATAACCGTTTGTTATCAAACAATTGTTGCTAATCTAACGATTAATTAAAGGACAGTTTGTTTCTTTTAAAACACTTTGATGTCTTATACAAGGCTAGAATTATATGATAATTACTTATTAATGTCATTGGAATGAATTTGGTAAATTCGAATTGTTGTATTTGTAAATTATTTACCAAAAGGATTAGAAGATTTAAAGAGTAGTTTAAGTTTTTAACACATTTTCCCCTGAGATGGTATTTAAAGATATGCTACTATGCACCTCTTTCATTCGCCAAATGGCTTTATGCCGAAAATTTGGGTAAAAAAACCAAGAGGGCCATGATGGCCCTATATCGCTCACCTGATTTAATAGAACTTCAATATTTTTCAAAGTTTTTACTCTATACATATAAGGAAAACAAGCAACCCCCCTGGTGGCCATGTCTTTCAACGGATCAGATTTATTTGTATAACCTTGGTAGAAGGTCACCCAAGGAACATTTGTGCCAAGTAATTTTTAAATCAGGCAGTTGCTTTTGGACAAAAAGATTGTTAAAGATTTTACAGTGCACATATAAGGAAAAAAAGCCTTGGCGGCCATGTTTTTCAATGGATCGGATTAATTTGAACAATCTTGGTAGAAGGTCCCCCCAATGAACATTTGTGCATAATTATTTTCAAATCAAGCCAGTACTTTTGGACAAGAAGATTTTTAAGGTTTTGGCAATTTTCCCCTTTTCTGATACCGCAGCAACCAAAGTTGTAATTGGAATTAAACTGCAGGAAGGTTGGAGAAGAAGGGAAAATGTGAAAGAAAATAACAATTGCAGCTTATATTTATGTATTTATTGTTAAGAAGTTAAGAGATCATATCAAAACTAGTAGATATTATGAAATTGGCAATCGGAAAGCAGGAGGACCTTGTTAGCCCTATATCGCTCACCTAAGTGCGAGAGCTCACAAGTATACACATTAACATTTTAAGTCGTACGGACACTACAGGCCACCAGGTGAATCCGCCACTGCATTTTTCACACGATCCATTCCAATTCGCGAATGTTAATAAGCCCTCATATTTGACCTCTCGGCGCATTAATTTTTAAAGCATTTGTTAAACTTATATTGGAGTACTCACGCCTTTAGTTTTTCGCTGATGTTCCAACTGATGTTCCAACAATATTATAATTATCTTTTTTTGGGAGTATTTAACTGTAACCGGCCACGGCAGGTTCGATTTAGGATACAACACGACAACAGAGAAAGAATGCTAGTTAATACTTTTAATAAGTGTTTGCTTTTACTCATTGCCTAAACAGGACAAATATATACAGTAAAGACATGTTAACAACTAAAATGACAATCTATATATTAATAGAGGGAAAGTCAGAGAAAGAGAGAGAGAGAGAGTGCTCAGAGTGGTCAGCATGGTAGGTAAACGTTACCTTTGGAGCTTGCCACAACTGGGCAGAGAACAGAAAGAGACGGGCCTTATATAATACAGAATGCCTTGTGTATACACAAGAATCACAATAATCACATGAACCATGCATACCACAAGTAAATAAGGCAGGCATACATGTAGTAACTAGAAGAGTCATAAGAAAATGTAGAGGCATGTATATGAACGGTGGCTTCAAGAAACCGCTCCCGTTACATTCCCCCTTTCTTAAGATCCAATGTTTAAATAAACATTGGTCAAAAGAAACTGAGATGTAGAAGATTATAAAGAAATAATACGACTACAAGTAATGAATCACAAATCCGGTAGAGGGTAATATATATGAATATTGAAAAACACATAAGAAACACTGAATAGTATCACTATGGAAAGTTAATTTCTTTTACTTCTTAAAAGTTCTGTGGCTGCTATTTGGTAATGTTTCATGGGATTCCGAAACCCGACAGGTCATAGGAGAATAAATCCAGCGAGGCCTTGCATCTCTGGTGAAAGACTAATAAATACAGTTGTTTTTAGATGAAATAGGTCAGATAAAACATTTGAAGATTTCTCAGTCCGGACATTACAATTCCTGAGATGAATCCCATCATAGGAACACATTCCTAAGCTGCCAAAGAAGGTCAGGCCATACATGAGATAAAGGAGTGATCATTTCCTTTTAATACTCGTGTTCTGCCTTCGATGCGGTAATGACCTTATCTTATCTTGTATTTATTATAACCCATTCAACCAAAACAACTACTTTCCAGGTTGATTAAATTATGAAGTCTATATGAACTAACATCAGCATGATCATTCAAAATGAAGAACTGCTGCTGTACTGTGTTGTATCCTGGTCACGGCACCAAAATGTAACCGGCCACGGCAGGTTCGATTTAGGATACAACACGACAACAGAGAAAGAATGCTAGTTAATACTTTTAATAAGTGTTTGCTTTTACTCATTGCCTAAACAGGACAAATATATACAGTAAAGACATGTTAACAACTAAATAATAATATAGAACATAATAGAGGGGAAATCAGAAATAGAGAGAGAGAGAGAGTGCTCAGAGTGGTCAGCATGGTAGGTAAACGTTACCTTTGGAGCTTGCCACAACTGGGCAGAGAACAGAAAGAGACGGGCCTTATATAATACAGAATGCCTTGTGTATACACAAGAATCACAATAATCACATGAACCATGCATACCACAAGTAAATAAGGCAGGCATACATGTAGTAACTAGAAGAGTCATAAGAAAATGTAGAGGCATGTATAGGAACGGTGGCTTCAAGAAACCGCTCCCGTTACATAACCTTTAAAAAATGTAGTTTTGTTGAATCCATGATGAACTATTTTTCTCACGCAGTCTCACCCTAAAATGCATTGTTCGGTGCTAACAGCAATTTGCAGACTGCCAAATACGAACAAAATGGTATTACTACTATGATAAGGGGCTAAAGCCCCAGACCAAAAACTATAAATTTAAAAGATAAAATTTTAAAAGTTGGTTGACACGAATGAAAACGTTCCGATAACAACGTTCAAGTCTGATTTATACATGACCAGAAAATGTGAGTTAAAACAACAACAATAACAAAACCCGGAAGCAAGTGAATATTTATTGTCTGAAGCTATACGGTTAACCGAGTAACCGGTTACAAAATTATACGAGTAACCGGTGCCATCCCTACTTTTTATACGCCCCTTTTGAAAAAACCGGGAAATATTATAGTTTTAAAGACGGGCGTCCAGTATGTTGTCAGTCCAATACCTTAAGAAGCCTTTGTCCAATCATCGGAATGTGTATTGGCATATCTCGGGACACGTTATATAACAAGCAATATCGATGTATTCACACGAGAGTTATTGCCCTTTAATTTATAGAATTACCTCATATCTGTATTGTCCGATCAATAACTTTTTAAGCCTTTATCCATTCATCATTAAATTTAGTCAAAATATGTATGATATCTCGGACAAGTTATATAACCAGCTATACTGCTTGAGTGAGTCACTCTGAGTCATCGCCCTTTAATGACAGAAATTACTTAAAATCGGTCTTGTCTGCTCAATAACTTTAGAAGCCTTTGTCCAATCACCGCCATATTTGGTCAGAATGTGTATTGGCATGATATCTCGGACAAGTATGATTACAAGCCATATCGCTATAGTCACTTGATAGTTATTTCTCTTTAATTATAGAAATTACATGTACTTTTAATCGGTCTTGTCAGATCAATTACTTTTGAAGCCTTTATCCAATCATCACCAAATTTAGTCAGAATGTGAATGGGCATAATATCTCGAACAAGTGCTATAATCAGCAATATCGCTTACGTCTTTTTTATTTGATCATCACCAACTTTAGACAATATTTTGATACGCAGAATATCTTGGTCAGGTTCGATAACTAACCACGTTATCTTAGTCACTCCACACTTATGTCCCTCGAAATGACCAAAACTGTATTAACAGTGTCCACTCTCTAAACTTGCCTGACGTACAACCAATTATCACTATACTTGGTCTCAAACAAAAAGGACGGGAGTATTTTGTGACAGTTGGCGGTCTTGTTTACTTTAAAATTCTGGTTAAAGTTTTGAGTGCAACTACATTAAAGCAGACATGAAAATAAAAAGTAAAAGAATTTTCATATATAAAGAGACTAGATTAAAAAAACAGCAGACTGTCCAGTTCATATTCAAGTAATCAAATTAAAACGGAAGATATATATGGTCAATGTTTTGTCATTTACCATTTCAAGCTCATCCATCCAAACAACTCGAAATGGCGAACCGAGCTGCGACATCATAACAGCCGATAATGAATGAGAGATAGTACATATACTCCGAAGATTTGCTAGTTCGTGAAGAATTTTGACAAACTGTTGTATTCTGCAAATGCTTTGTGACTCGATTTCCTACGGCAGAAATAAACCATTTACCGAACTGAATAACAATTGGCAGAATGTCGGTTAAATTTAACCCTCTCCTACATATAAACGCCGTGTATTGCATTTGCAGCAGAGGATCTTTGAAACAATAGGAACATGGTGGCCCTGGATCGCTCACCTGTGCTATGCAATGTGATTTGTTATTCCAACAACAATAATTCTTTTTAGCTCACCTGAGCACGAAGTGCTCAATGTGAGTTATTGTGATTGACCTATGTGCGTCGTGCGTCCGTCAACATCTTCTTCGCAGTAATCAGTGGGTCAATTGGGTTAAAACTTCACAGAAAGCATCCTCTCAATGACCAAACCAGAATTCCTTAAAAAAAATATTCTGATTTCGATGGCAACCAAACTAACAACTTTAAAAATTCTTCTTCCCCCAAACTGGTTGGCCGATTTTCAAATAATTTTGTAGAACTGTTCCTTGGGTGACCCTCTATCAGATTCCTGCAATCCAATGTTGATTGGTCAAAAAAAATGGCCGATAGGGGACGGAGACTTTTCCCCTTATATGGCTATAGTGGAAACTTAAACAATCTTCTCCGAAAGTGTAAGGCCGATTTCAAATAATTTTGTAGAAATTGTCCTTGGGTGACCCTCTATCAGATTCCGTCAAGCCACGTTGATTGGTAAAAAAAACATGGCCGCCAGGGCGCCGGGGCTATTTTGTCTAGTATGATTATAGTGGAAACTTTAACAATCTTCTCCTCAGAAAGTGTCTAGCCGATTTTCAAATAATTTTGTAGAAATGTACATTGGCTGACCCTCTATCAGATTCCTTTAAGCCCATAACTCAGTTAAGCGATTCCAGGGCCATAATGGCCCTCTTGTTGACTAATCAACATGGCTTGAATTTTTTACCCTCTATCAGATT
Source organism: Serripes groenlandicus (assembly GCA_031761405.1). Classification (NCBI taxonomy): domain Eukaryota; kingdom Metazoa; phylum Mollusca; class Bivalvia; order Cardiida; family Cardiidae; genus Serripes; species Serripes groenlandicus. Next base: position 104,676,636 of record JASEVX010000001.1, on the reverse strand, counting down.
CCTTCAAGCCCATAACTCAGGGGAGCGATTCCAGGGTCATCATGGCCCTCTTGTTGACTAATCAACATGGCTTGAAGTTAGCTCATAGAGGATCACCCAAGAACCATTTCTACAAAATCATTTGTAATTAGCCACATACTTTTGTAGTAGATTTTTAAAGTTTTCACTGTAGCCATATAAGGCAAAACAACCCCGACCCTGGCTACTACGTTTTTCCACCAATCAAGATGGCTTGAATGAAGCAGTTATGATGGAGATATTGATGCTTTCTCTTAAGTTTCACCCAAATTGACCCACTGGTTACATATGAGAAAATGTTGTAGCACGGACACTGGACAAAAGGCGATCACAATAACTCGCCTTGAGAAGGTGAGCTAAATAATGTGTGACAATAGGAGAAGTTTCTCATAACAAGGCTATAATAAAGTTATACTAAAGACATCTACAACAATAAATAATTTCAATTATTTAAATTTGTTTAATCATTTTAATTTTTCAACAAAAAGTCATTTCAATCATTAAAATTATTTTCTGTCATTATTCATTAACCATTTTGCACATAAAAAGTACGAAAAATCCCTTCAATTAAAAGTGTAGTTTTTAATTAAGTTGAAATCATAGTGGCAAAAAAAGAAAATGCTCATTATAAGCAATTTCTCATTTTGCCACAATAAATAAATAGTCTGTACACAGGTTTTTTCAGAACATTTTCTTTCTTTTGACACAATCTATTCATTGATGGTTTTATTATAATTATTAAATGGCTGTAAATTAAACTGTTTGCAAATTTGGCATTATAGTAATAATATACAACAAATGATGTACTATAATTAAATTTACATTTAGCGTTATAAGAATATATACAAGAGAAAGTTGATGCATGGCATCAATGTCGCCGGAAAAGACTGCATTGATTTATTTTTTAACACACATGTATTCTTGACTTTCATAAGTCTAAACATACACATACATAATGTTTTCATTAAGGACTAATTCCAGGAGTATTTCTTTTGGTCAGGATTTTATATTTTTTGTATTTGTCAATAAAACCACAACAAATACAGTTTGGGATTTAAATCTACATGCAATACAAAGCTATTGAACCCGTTCCATGCTGAAGAACCAATGAAAACCTTTAGACGTTTACAACATTGAGAAAACGCTAAAATTGATGAAGACATGAACTTCCTCCTTTTTAATAATAATTATAATAAGTATTTCACAGATGTTAAAATGTATCCTCTTATGTTTAAAAAGTAGACCACATTTGAAACACCATATCAGCTAAATTGTTTATTTAAATCATTGATGCATACAATATATGTATGGCGCAAGAGAAATGCCAGTTGTGAGTCCCATTACTATTTAAAAGGTTGCAAGTATGAAATTAATTGGGTGCGAAAGACCAGATTTTCTTTATTTCTAAAATTATTGTTTATCAGAGTTTGTTCTTTTCTTAATTTGTTTCAAGCCAAATAAACATTTAATATCACCTATATATAATCATTTAAGTGTGTAATATTAGGTGTTTGAACATTCTTTCGAAATGTTGACTTCGTGTCAAGATCGAGTCGTTGTGACATCGAAGAAAGTGAATACAAAATCAGGCAAAGCTTTAGTGCATGTTTTATTCCACTGCATCAAGAGAAAAAAAGCATTTCTATATTATCTTTCTTTCTCCTACAATCGGCCCATGCACTCGTTTCGTGACGTATAAGAGATCAATTTTTCGAGCGACATTTTTTGTCGGCATAACTCGTCAATGTCATGGAAGCGCTTTTCTAAGTTTACATTTTACTTCCGGTTACTTCCCTTTATATTTTGGCAATATGAAACTAGGTCACGAACTAAAGCGAAAGGTTTTGACGTTCACGACCGATAAACAGGCATATATTTGAGACATATTTTCACAAAATATTTCTTATTTTTGTTTAAGTTACCAATTCATGTTGATACTTATCTTAAATAAAATAATATTTTGACCACTCGCTTCTTCATAAACATGGATTAACATTATTAAATGAATTATGCTTAAATCAAGACATCTCTTTGAACATGAAAATAACATTCAGTAAGTTAAAATTGCTATTAAAAGGATAATTCGACGTATTTTTTACGATATTGACAACAAGTCTAGCAGGAACTCTTTTGTCTTCGTAAATAAGACAAAACACATAAATGAGAGTCAAAATAAAGAAACTGCAAATACTTAAAACATCGGATTATTTATTTCATTTTAGATGTGGCATAACTAAGTGTTTTTAAACAAACACAATTGTAATATGTTCAAGACATTTAAATTTGTTTTTTTCTAATAATAACTCGTCCTCCCATGTCATTTCCGAAAAGCTATTAAAAATATCAATCGAGGGCTTCTGCCCGGCGACTAATGATCTTAGACTAAGGGGATTTTCAGTACCATGTTAATTTTATTGATGGGAATCTGAAAACCCATCAAGGGTATTATGAGTACCAAAACATTTTTGCTGAGGGGAGTATGAATACCCTATCAAATCCATTCTGAGTACTATAGCATTTTTGGAACGAGGGGATTTTGAGGTACACTCTAACGGAGTACGTTGCATTTTTGACACACCTTTACAAGTTACTTGAAATATGGGATTTCTCTTAACCCTTCCCATTTGTAGACGCATATCCAGCAGACGTTTTTTGGAAAACATTGTGGCAAAAGAATAAATTACGCATACTGAGCAATTTCTGTTATTTGCCACAATATTTACAACTCCATTCAATAATTATTAGTCACCGTTAAAGCCGGCGACTATATGCATCGAACATTTTACAGTTACGATTGTTAAAAACAACAAAAAATTTGAAAAGAAATTCATAGTTTCAATGTTTTAAGTTTGTGTTTCATTGCACACAAACCGGGATACATGATGTTATCTTGATTTTTTTTTTTTACCATAGTTGACCATGAAAGGAGAAGTTATTATTACGATAAACTAAATGTAAATGCCATGGTCAAACTACAGTTGCAATTGATTGTAGAAAGAATAAATTTTAGATATTTCCAATATTCGAAGTATTTTTTTAATTGATTCTCATAATTGCGCTGATATTATAAAAATCTACTGGTCCTTGATATTTTATTCCCGGTTTATGGCACTCGGAACACCTCGACATCTAAGTGTAGGGTACCGAAACCGGCCGACGAGTGACGAATGCGGTTATGGATCTTTCCAATCTATTTAAGAATTATGTTAATCGCGTTACCAGCATGTATTATTCCATTCTATACAAATATGGTTTCAACTAGAAAATCAGAGTGTAACGGCTTAATTAGAAGCTGTATTTGTTTGGGGAAAAAATGAGAATTTAAGTATTGTGCATTAATTAAATCGGCAACAGACGACTTTGGAAACATCTAAGCAAATATATATATATATATATAATGAAATTTCTATATAATAATCAGAAAGAGCTGAAACCATTGCAGCAAAAGAAGAAATGGCTCATTATGAGAAAGAAGAATACAGTGATGTATTGAATGGACTTGGGTGACTGCCAGGTACATGTAAACTAGAACTTGATCAGAATGTCAAACCGGTTCAGCATCAGCATAGGAGAGTACCAGTAGCTCAACATGCGAAATTCAAAGCAGAAATAGAAAGACATGTACACAAAAAAGTCATTACCAAAGTTGTTGAACCTACAGACTGGATAAGTAGTGTGGTTGTCATTCGTAGACCAAACAAACTACGTATTTGTTTAGATCCTAAATATCTGAATAAAGCTATGAAGATGTCAAAGTACATGACGCCTACAATAGATGACTTTCTTCCGAAAGTGTCGAAAGCCAAAGTTGTTACTGCTCTCGCTGCTAAAGATGTATTTTGGCAGGTAAAGCTAGATGAAGAAAGTAGCTTCTTGACAACCTTTAGGACACCTTTTGGCAGATACAGATGGCTACGTTTACCATTCGGTATTGACATCAGCATCAGCAGAATTTCTACGAAGACAGCATGATGCTTTAGAGGGACTACATGGGACAGAGGTAATAGTAGATAATATCTTACTTTTTCGTCAGGGAGATACCAAGAGATCATTTGAAAAGTCAAGTGTTTAAGCAAATAAAAGTCTGTATGAATCAAGTTTAAGTCAAAAGTCAAAAGCTATTGAAGTGCAACAATTCAGAGTATAAAGTCAAGACTGCAATTCAGTTTGACTCGTCGAAACAAGAAACAAATAATGAACTTTTGAACGAAAACAGACAACATCCAAATACAGACATTAGTCAGATATCAACAAGAACTAGAGGCATTAGGCCCCCAAAGAGACTAAGATTGTGTACTGATTAAGCTTTTTATAGACATGTTCATTGTTAGACTGTCTTCATCCATGTATATCAGTTTTATGAACAGGAATACTTAAGCAAAGAATTCTGACAATGGCTGTTTTATTTACAAAAAAAAATGTCTTAGATTTGCAGTCTGGTATAAAGCAATATCATATGCATTTTGACTAATACGATTTTAGTTAGTATTGATTATCATGGTATAATTTACCATCATGCATATATTATAAAAGATAACATCTCAGTTTCTATTTTCAAAGAAAGGGAGATGTTACCATATGTGATTAGTAATAACCCACTCAGGACAAGTTTAGATTAACACTTATAATTATACACCGGCCGTTAGGTGGTAGCACTTCCACAAATAACAAAATAGAACACTAACGATATTTTTCATATTTTGTAAAATTCGAAATTATGGAGAAAACACTTCAATTTGATTCATTTCCATTGTGGTTTCATTATATATGTGCACGAAGTAAACACAGGGACAGAACGTCTTAGATTTAAATTAAGTAGCATTTAAGATATTGTGAAAATCATAATAATACAAAGCCAATTGATGGTCAAATAGCTCTAGTTTATGTTCCATGTGTGTATGTGCGTATATTTCTGTCATTTACTTAACCTAGTGTTTCAGACAATAAACCATCAAATTACAAATTGCCTCTGGATAAGACACGGGCATGAGTGAGCGCTAACGACATTTGTATTATTTTGTAAAATTTGAAATTATGGGAAAAACACTTCAATTTGATTCATTTCCATTGTGGTTCATTACACGTGTATGTCACGTGATAAAACAAAAATCAATTTCATCTCACGGCTGCGGTAAGTTTAAAGCCGCATAAAACAAAGAGTATTTTTTTATATTTTTATTTCAAAGATGAATGGATTTCTTTTATGGTTAATTTTTAATTTATGCACTATTTACGACATGTTAAAGCGGTTGTAGTTCCTCTTTAAAAGTACATATCTCAGTAACTACATTATGCATTGAAACTTTACAAAACGCATAACTGTTCACATTTTGATTGACTATTATTCTTTTATTCATCATTATTTAAACACGAACTTTTGAATAAGCCTATTGGCTTTTGAGGCAGTTTAAATCATGATCAGTTGGTTAGATTAACCGATGTATAACGAACGGCGCGTAAAACCAGCAAATGCACGGGAAAATGTGGCTTGGTACGAACAAAATAAAATAGCAGTGCTCAATTGAATGTCTAACAATACCAAAAGCACACAATGGGACGATTGTCTATTGAACTACGCTGTTTGCCAATCTGGGGTTAGTTCCAAAGTTCCTTTATTTCTAAAATTCTAAACAACAAATGGTTAAATAAATGTAGGCTACCATCAGTTAGAATTGAAATAATCGATGAAATTAAATTTATTGCCACCTATTATTTGTAGGTTTGCGCGGCGAAACGGAGTTCACCGTAACAAGATCCAAAATCTGATGCAGAAATACAAGGCAACTGGCAACGTAACATATCCCCAAATTATGTTCAGCGTTAAGTCACATTAATGCGGAGGCGTTGGCAAGCAATTATTATTAGCTAGGGTGGACACACGCGCTATTTGACTCCTCCCCAATCCAAGAGATAACCTGTTTCGACAAACTGCAGTTTTGGCCTTTTCAACCCCTTCTCCTTTATCTATTTTTTGTTTTCGATTTTTGAGTGTTTGGCGTGAAATGGGTATACTATTATGAAATATATCTCTTCAATATATCTACGTCCCTGGTTTTGTTAAGTGTACACGGCTTCCCAATGATCACACCTATGTAGACATTCAATTAAGAGAACACTATCTCGCATATAGTGCAAATTATGGCCCTTTCTACTTAGAAATTCTGGTTTAAGTTTTGCGTGCAACTACGTTAAGAGACAATATCTTCGGAACTAATCAATGTATTGCATTGTAATTTTATACAGTCCTTCATAACATGTGTTGTAAGTGCCAATTCAGTGTGATTCCAAGATAAAATTGTCGCTATTTTTTCACAATGTGGTGTCTAGGCTGTCGTTTGCTGTCAAAGCCAATTGAGATTTTTGCTTTAGGAAAAATCATTAACCATCACCGGAACATTTCCAGTCAGGTTTAAATCTAGGTTATATGGGGTCAAACACTAAGTCAATAGACCCAGTTTTAGAAAAAGCCTGTGAAGATACTAGAGCTAGGCCACATATTTCATCCAATCGTAATGAAAAATCTTCAGAACATTCATTTCCTTCAAATCCCAGTCAGGCTCGAAACTAGGTCATGTGGGGTCAAAAACTAAGTCACTATGTCAAATGTTTGAAATTTGTGAACACACTAGTTAATCCAGAGACATATATGTCTCTGGTTAATCAAAGCACAGAAAGTGCTACGGCCTGGAAGCGGCAGTAACGTTGGAGAAGTAGTTGAAAGAGCATATATCAAAAAATAGCAAATATTATGAAACTGGCAAATTGGAAAACAGGAGGACCTTGTCGGCCCTATATCGCTCACCTGAGTGCAAGAGCTCACAAGTATACACATTTAAGACATGAAGAATCAAAGGAAAATTTGACAGCAGGTTTAGGCAGAAATATTTTGAAGTTTCTGCCTTATTATATTGATAAATATGTCAATGTTAAATCAACTTCCATCAAGTAGTTTCTGTGTGTTTTACAAATTGCACCGACTTGGTGGAGGTTCAAAGAGGTTCAGTCAAGGTTCAGCCCTGGCAACAAGTTGTGCACTGAATGGAATTATGTGAATAACTGTAAAAGTAGGGCCATGCAAGGAACATCCATGCCAAGTTGTATCAACTTGCTGCCAGTGGTTTTTGAGAAGAGCTACGGTCAGTGAGTGAGTCCAATAGATCATCTAGAGCCTTCTGCTCAGGTGATCTAAAAATAACTTAGGTTACAGGACCACAAAACACTAGTATACTGAATACATGCTTTCTTGTTTAAGGATGACCACAGTTGTGGTCGAAACTGATAAGTGTAATTTAGCGTAGTATTTGGGTAAACAAGAAAATATGTATGCAATTGGATCCAGCAACTAACATAATGAACACATTAAAAGACATACACTATTACTTACAACAAGTTACAGAACAAGCTAGGTGAATGAATGAAAATAAGAAGTTTCACAAAGAGCAATATGCTGCACTCCAGGAGAGTGGGAAATAGTGGAGTAAGAGTTCAGAAAGATAAGAGCATTCTGAACCCTTAGTAGACTATTTTTAATACCGTGCTGGTAAGGGATTGGGAACATGTGTATTTATTGAGCACAGGGTTATGTAGCATTTGTGTGAAAAATGCACCATGGTCAACTAGTCCTCATGAACCATTATAATGCTTTGACAAAAGACCTAGTTTGGGCATATTGGACAGTTTTGAACAAGGCCCAAAGTACATGAGAAACAAATAGTATAACAATGTTTCATGCTGAATAAATAGAAATTAAAAATTCTGCACCAATGCAATAAACTGAACTGGTAATGATGTTATAAAAAAAGGTTTGAAAGAAAATAATTCTTTAAACCATGGACTAGACTGGGAGAAGTGTTTGATCATGGCTATACTGAACATACATACACATATATATATATATATATATATATTGATAACAATTAACATACTGAGTGAAACGTTGTATTTGGATCCGAGGAAACCCCAATGCTACATAAATGTATTTTATGATAAATAAAATGATTTATGTCATTGCGGTGAATCAAAGGTTAATATATTAAATAAAAGTTATTAGTCATCCTGGGGTGTCAAAAGTCGTATAAGAAATCGATGTCATCTTGTAGGTCACTTCAGGCAAGAAAGCGATTAACACATTTCTCTCTAAACTATGTGTACCATAGCCAATCAGCGAGCGAGCTGCTATCATGCGTCAGTGTGTGGATACTAGTTTTAATCGACGGAGTTCCTTTGTTTATCAAGGTTAACAACCTCCACACGTTCCTCAACCGCTGATCTGAATATCATTCCTTTATTTCACACTTAGTCCGACATAGCGGGCGCGCTCTCTGATCGATAGTTGGTTTATTTTAAATACGGAAATGTTCGTTAATTTCTTTGGTCTATTTATAACATGTATATTGAAATGTCAAATCAAAGAAAATATATAAACAACAAAACCGACGAGAGAAATGGCGTCAACATTGTTTAAACTATTTTTATTTTTTTATTTAAACTGAAATCGACAACGCCCGTAAATATTCGTACTATTCCGTTTCACTTCGACTTCTTTTTTTACCATTTGTTTTTCGTCGCAATTTTTCGAGATTATTCGCAAACTTATTTTTCTTTATGTAAAATATATTATGGAATATGAAAAAGAAAAAAAAAAAATGCAAAATGCGAAACATAATGGTAAAATCAGGCATGATGATTTGTTTCACAGTGGCAAATGACTCCATTTTAACTGAATTGGACAATCTCCGTAAATACTCGAACCGGGTCGTACATTTCCGTTCCACTTCTCGAAGATGATAATAACCCTCCATATTTGACCACTCGGCGCATTAATTTCTAAACATTTGTAAAACTTATTTTGGAGTACTCACGCCTTAATTTTGTCACTGATGTTCCGACAACATTATTTTTTGTGTAATCTTAGCCTTTTAAATGCAGTTTTGTTGAATCCATGATGAACTATTTTTTCCGCGCAGTCTGAACTTAAAAAAATGCGTTATATGTTTACAGTAATTGGCAGGTAGCCAACTCCGAAAAATGGTTTATCTACTATGACCGGGGCTAAAGCCGAAGGTCAAAAATGGTAAATCTTTTTAACCTAAAATATTATAGGTTGGGTGTCGAAAACATTGTGACAAATTGAGAAAAAACTCATCAAGATTATTTTTTTCTTTTGTCACAATGTTTCAAACGTCTTCTATTGTAGATGCGTCTGCAAGTGGGTTAAACAGTGTTAGCGCGCTATTTGCTGTTATAACTGTCGCTAAAGCTACAAGAGATTAACATGCCACATGGTGACAGAAAGCTCCTATAGTGACTGAAATCTTAGGTAACACGAGAAATCTGCCTTGGTCGTGTCGTGTCGTTAGCATCGGGGATTTGTAATCGGACGTCCCGGGTTCAATCCCCAGTCGCGGCACGACGGGCATGGTGGATTGCCCTTGGGCGAGGCATATATACTAGCCTAGTACTGATTTGTTTACCATGGGATCATGAATAAGTGTCGCCGTGATATAACTGAAATAATGTTGAAAACAGCGTTAAACCCCATTTTACAAAAAAAAAAAACTTAGATTACACTACAAAACCTTCTAATTGCCCCTTTTTCAAACATTATTAAAATATGAAAGAAGAAAACTGCGTCTGACAGACCACTGAAAATTATTGTAGAAGGTGGGATTTAGAAGTAAATACAGATACAACTAAAGTAATGGTGTTTCGGAAATTCACTATAAAATGTTAATATAAAACAAATGCCTTGGATGTAGTGAGTAATTTAAATTATTTAGGAACTGGTTCATTTGTTTTAAATCAAGAAACACTTGTTGGAAAAGGTTTAAAAGCATTAAATGTTCTTTTATATATAATACCAAACGATTTAATTTTAAACCCTCAGTATTGTGTCAACTGTTTGATGCATTTGTTGCTCTACATTGATTTTGCATGTGAAATATGGGGGGTTTGGTAAATCAAATTCATTGAAAGGATTCACCTGAAATTGTGCAAAGCCTTGTTGAAGGTAAAGAGCTCTACCTCCAGTGCCAGGTGTATTAGGAGTTTACCCACTCTACATCAGTCGTTATGTACGCATAATCAAATATTGGTGTAAGATTATGAGTTATAATATCTTAATTCAATACATGTACAACACACTCTTGATTGATAGTCGGAAAAGTACGAAGAATTGGATTTCCAACGTTCAGTACTTATTAGATAATTATGGATTTTCATATGTATGGTAAAATCCTTGTTCGATAAATTGAAACAAATTCCATCTAGATTTCAAAATACAGAATAGCATTGACAAAATTAAGATTATCTTCGCACCAGTTAAGGGTTGAAACAGGCCGGTATACTAATCAAAGGATAGATAGATCACTTCGAAAGTGCTTATTATGTAATTCGTCGGATATAGAAGATGAATACCATTTTATCCTGGTGTGTCCCTTATATAGCCATATCAGAAAACAATGCATCGGTATGATGATTAGATACCCAAAAGGAAAACGACAGAAATGGTAGGAAAGGATAGTTGATTCGTCACAGATGATGGCTATTAGTTAATTTGCAAAGGACGGTATAACCCGTAGATCTAAATTAACTGTATGAGATCATGATAACCGGCATCAACGTTCAGATTTGTTTGTTTACCCGAAATAGGTAGCACCTATACTCATATTATATACTTTATTATTTTTAACTTAACTTTCGTGTGGACAAAGTCAGATACGACAAAGCACATACGCACGACAAATTCCGTTCCGTCAATTTTTGATTAAATCATTATGAAGCTAAACGAACAATAGTGTCAGTTCTATTATTTTTAAATGTGTTCGATTAAGTGAACAACTAAGTTTTGCAATCCTTAAACCTTCGAAACAAACTGACCTTACTAACCCACTGAAAAAAGGCATAATGTAAATTATTATTTTTAGATAAAGAAAAAAAGATCGAAATTATAGAAACAATTGTAAGTAAATTGAATTTTTAAAAAAATGTTAACTGTGTTATGAGTTTGAAGATGCCTAGGATTAGGGTTCAAGAACACATGAACAATTTGTCAACTTCTAACTTTCTAAGTCTTCTATTGACAGGCACATCGAGGGATTTTTTAGAGTAAGTTGCTAGTGTCCGGATGCTAATTTAATTCGGATATTATAATATTATTGGTCACCATATGAGCATTATGACAAAGGTAGAACATTACCTTGCAAAACAGTATTTTAATGCAAATGCAGATAAATGTAAGAAATTTCATGGAATCATTTGTGCAGAGCCCAATCAAAATTGCTGCACAAATGCGCAGGTTGAGCTGAATATATCTAGTAATAGTATACAGGTTTTCTCATAAAAAAAAAAAATCAAGATTTACCGGGAAATCAATTAACAACATAAAGTTTCCATTAATCTCAGATAAAACACTACCATTTGATACAATGACGGGACCCAGTGATCACTTTACGACACCTGTTTTCTTTCATTTGACAGTTTGTGTATTTCACACTTGTTTTATTGTTGTGAAGTGTTAATTCAGCCTTATAATCTGACTGACCAAAAGCTAAGCAATATTGATACATTAAAGGCTGTAAATATGATAATTGACAAGTATAGATCCATTAAATATATCGGCACACTTTTTGAAGTTGGTTTCAATGATCAACACAGGCCTTTTTATAAACGGATCGTATTATAGTTTTACCTGCGGCGTACAGGCGGGCGGCGTCCAGTATGTTGTCAGCTGAATAACTTTAGAAGCCTTTGTCCAATCATCACCAAATTTGGTCAGAATGTGTATTGGGATAATATCTCGGACAAGTTCGATAACTAGCCATATGGCTTTAGTCAATCAAGAGTTATAGCCCTTTAATTATAGAAATTACCCAAAATTGGTCTTGTCAGCTCAATAACTTTAGAAGCCCTTGTCCAATCATCACCAAATTTAGTCAGAATGTGTATTGGCATAATATCTCGGACAAGTTAGATAACTAGCCATAGCGCTTTAGTCAATCAAGAGTTATAGCCCTTTAATTATAGAAATTACCTAAAATTAGTCTTGTCAGCTCAATAACTTTAGAAGCCTTTATCCAATCATCACCAAATTTGGTCAGAATGTGTACTGGCATAATATCTCGGACAAGTTTGATAACTAGCCATATCGCTATAGTCAATTGAGAGTTATCGCTCTTTAATAGAAATTACCTAAAATTGGTCTTGTCAGCTCAATAACTTTAGGAGCCTTTGTCCAATCATCAACAAATTTGGTCAGAATGTGTTTTGGCGTAATATCTCGGATAAGTTCGATAACTAGCCATATTGCTCCACTCCATAGAGAGTTATTGCCCTTTAATTATAGAAATGACCTAAAATTGGTCTTATCAGCTAAATAACTTGTGAAGCCTTTATCTACATAATTATGTTCCTCGAAATGGCCAAAACTGTACTAACAAAGTTTGGCTGTTGTACAACCAATTATCACTATACTTGGTCTCAAAAAAACAGGACGGGCGTATTTTGTGACATTTGGCGCTCTTGTTTTTTGTTTTTAATGTATTTTATTTTCATTGGTGTTTATTAAATCATCAATGTTGTTTTGATGTAAAAAAGCCCTTTATACATAATTTTTAAGACTTGCATGAAAATTAAAGCAATTTTATTGTGTTTAGTTGTTTTTTTGTCTTCTCAAGGTTTGAGACATTGAACAACAACAAATTTAATAATTTCAATTATAGACAATAAAATCTTCTAAAATTCCAGAAATTCTTCTCTCAATGGATGATGATAGCAAGGAAAACAAATTCAGGCAACATTGTGATATTGACCATTACAGATCTAAATCCTTAACTCTCTTACAAATTTACCCTTTCATTTTTATAAATAGAGATTTTAGCAATTTTAGTCTGGATATTTTCAAATTCATCTCAGCTGCAGATTTGTTGTATGTGGGATAGTATTAAACAAAACTGTTTGGTATCAAAGGTTTTCTCATATTGTGGTTTTTAGCTCACCTATGCACGAAGTGCAAGGTGAGCTATTGTGATCACATTTTGTCCGGCGTCCGTCCGTCGTCCGTCGTCTGTCGTCCGTCGTCCATCGTCAACATTTGAGCTTGTTAACACTCTACGGGCTACATTTTGCATCCAATCTTCATGAAAGTTTATCAGAACGTTCATCTCCATAAAATCTTGGACAAGTTCGAAACTGGGCGATATGAGGTCAAAAACTAGGTCACTAGGTCGAATTGAATGAAAATCTTGTTAACACTCTGGAGGCCACATTTTCAACTTGAGCATATTGAAACTTTATCAGAATGTTTGTCTTGATGATATGTAGGTCAAGTTCGAACATGGGTCACGTTGGGTCAAAAAGTAGGTCACTAGGTCAAATTGAAGGAAAATCTTGTTAACACTCCGGAGTCCGCAATTTTTGCTTCAGCAGTTTGAAATTTGTTCAGAATATTGAGCTGAATGATATCTAGGCCAAGTTCGAATATGGGTCATGTCGGGTCAAAAACTAGGTCACTAGCCCAAATTGAAAGAAAATCTTTTTTACACTTTGCAGCTTGAAATTTTGTCAGAATGTTTGTCTTAAAGACATCTAGTTCAAGTTCAAATATGGGTCATATTGGATCAGAAACTAGGTCACTAGGCCAAATTGAGGGAAAATCTTGTTAACTCTGTAAAAGCTGCATTTTTTGCTTCAGCAATTTGAAATTTGGTCAGAATGTTTGTATAAATGATATCTAGGCCAAGTTCGGATATGGGTCATGCCGGGTTAAAAACTAGGTCACTAGACCAAATTGAAGGGTAATCATGTTAACACTCTGGATACTGCATTTTTAATTTCAGCATGATAAAACTTTATCAGAATGTTTTTCTTGATGATATGTAGGCCAAGTTTGAATATGGGTCATGCTGGATCAAAAACTAGGTCACTAGATCAAATTGAAGGAAAATCTTGTGAACACTTTGGATGCCGCATTGTTTGCTTCAGCAGCTTGAAATTTGGTCAGAATGTTTGTCTGAATTATATCTAGGTCAAGTTCAAATATGGGTCATATTGGATCAGAAACTAGGTCAATAAAGGAAAATATTGTTCAAACTCCGGAGGCCGCATTTTTACTTTGAGCAAGTTGAAACTTAGTCAGAATGTTGTCTTGATGATATCTAGTCCATGTTGGAATATGGGTCATATCAGGTAAAAAATATAGATCACTAGGCCAAATGAAGGAAAATATTGTTAACACTGTGGAGGTTGCATTCAGAATAATTGTCTTGATGTGTTTTGCATTGCAGTACATTGTATAATTAAGGTGAGCGATCCAGGGCCATCATGGCCCTCTTGTTTTTTCTTGGCATGGTAAGACTTAACCCTTTCCCTCATACAGATATTCTGACTCCTCTGAAGCAGACGACTTTTGAAAACATTGTAGCCCAAGAAGAAATTGACGACTGCAGCAGACAGCTTTTTGAAAACATAGTGACAAAAGAAGAAATTGCACAAAACGTGCAATTTCTCCTTTGGCCACAATGTTTTCCACTTTTGGTCATTGGTTACTTATTCAATTACAGAGATTTTCCATTTTTTGACAAAATATGTTAAAATGTCGCTGCAGATTTCTTGTATGTGGGAAAGGGTTAAGGATCACTTCTCTGTACCGTATGTCTATCTGTCAGTGTTATACTTTACCATATACAAATCTGCAGCAGACGACTAAAAAAACATGCCCACAGAAATTGGGATAATCCCTATAGATGTAATTACTGAAATTGAATAAAGTTGAAAACATTGTGGCAAATGGAGAAATTGCCCATCATGAGCAATTTTTCCATTTGCCTTTATGTTTTCATCAGTCGCTTGCTTCAGAGGTGACAAAGCATCTTTATGTGGGAAAGTATTAACCCTTTCCCTCATACAACAATTGTGCAGCAGATAACTGGAAATATATATCAGATAGATGACAGACTAGGTAAAATATGGAATAATCTTTCTAAATGAAAGGACAATCATACAATAGAGTTGAAATCATTCTGGCAAATGGCGAAATAGCTCATCATGCGCAATATCTCCTTTTGCCACAATGATTTCAAAAGTCGTCTGCTGCAGAGGCATCAGAAAGTGTCTGTACATGTATGTGGGAAAGACAAGTGTTTACTGTTAACCCTTTCCCTCATATAGACGCTTTCTGACGCCTCTGCAGCAGACAGCTTTTTGAAAACATAGTGACAAAAGAAGAAATTGCACAAAACATGCAATTTCTCCTTTTGCCACAATGTTTCCACTTTTTGTCATAGGTTATCCATTCAATTATAGAGATTTTCTACTTTTTGACAAAATATGTTCAAAGTCGTCTGCTGCAGAATTGTCGTATGAGGGAAAGGGTTAACAGGAGTGAGGTTAATCAAAGTTGACACATGTTCTCATTTTAACATTCTTGTTTTATTTTAGAATCCTTTGGTTATTCCCATACATGTACAGGTTACAGAGATAATAGCAACATGTCATACAGCTGTATATTTCGAGCTGGCTTATCTTGTTCAAAGAGGGTACCAAGCACATCAATTTTGAATAAAATGTGTAGCACCAAATGGAATAGGTAAGGAAAGACAGTTTTTTTTTGGTCCCTAGATTCACCGAAATTGACTTCACACTCGCGGAAATCGACCTATAATATTAATATTAAATAAAGTTCTTATAAGATACATTAGAGTTTATTTGATCAATAAAATGTATATAACATAAATGATAATATTATAGGTCGAATTTGGTGGATCTAGGGACGTCTTTTTTTTCTTGCACTTTCTTCTTTATTTTTGGTCCAAATTTATGAAGATTGTACCAAGTTTATTATGCAAGACAATTTTATTTTCTGACAGAACTCTCTCGTTTATAAATGTGTATAAACAATTAAAAATTTGTTTGTATTGGTTATGGCCAATAAAGACATGTCTATAAGCCTTAACCCTCGTCTGCTGCTATTACGTCTGCAGGTGGGAAAGGGTTAAATTCAAAGTAACACTGTTACACAATTCAATTCCGAAATGGTGCCCCTTTTTGACCTTCAAACTAACAACAACAACAACAAAATTTACATAGTCAGATTTGAACAGCCCGTTGACTTTTTATTCCTTACTGCCAACCAATTAACCTACATCTGTTAAACTGCCAAATATATAGTTCCATCAGTGATGCAGAGACACGATTAATAATAATCATGTCAATGCTACTTTGGTACCAGATTGATACTTAGATTTGAGATTTATTTAGATAATATCTACATACAGTTAAATTATGTAAATATTATCTTTCTTCATGTTTGGGCAGATAATAAATATCATTGCGCGTTCTATAACTCTCATGATCCTCAAAACACCTCCAATGACGCAGTAGAATGCGTCTGGAAATTCCAAAAGGTTCTATAAATAGCTCGCGAGACTGGCTATCGATTGTTCTTAAATCTCAATATTATAAAGCTTTATTTTGTAGTTGTTGCAATATATGAAAGCGTCTAGATGATAAGACTGGTTTACAAAGGTTTTAAGGACATGATGTCAGTTTGTACACAGGTTATACACTTTCGAGCGCAACCCTCTGTACGATCTAGAGTCAATTAGCAATCAATGTTGAAATTGTAGCTTAATTTAGTTGGAGATCGAGCATTATCATATATGCCTATACTTGTATCAATTGAACAGTTTGGCAAATAGAGAAATTGTGCTTTATGAGCATTTTTATGTGTTTGTTTTTGCTCTCAAACTTTTCAAAGCAGTTTAACTTTTCTAGGGAGAAAACCTTCAATGTGAAGGAACTAAATTGAACAGACCTGTTCAATATCGGACATCATTGAAACAAACGCCAAACTAATGGATACTGTTTTCTCTCCTTTCTATGATAATTTAGTAATTTCTTAAGTGTACAAATGGAATGGCCTAATTTTGAACACATCATGACCAATTTTAGAACATGATTTAAAAGTCACCAAGACAACATTCTGGCAAACTAACATTATTCTACTGTCAAAAGATGCATTTTTTCTCAAATTTACCATAGTGCCATCGGCGCTTTGATTGTACCTATAGGCCATGAGTAGAAATTCGAAATGTTGAAAGAGATCTTCTAAACTTACCTAATTTGTTTGTTTGTATTGTGTTTAATATGAAATATCTAGGGGAAGCAATAATGCAATCTTCCCGCAAAGATAGGACTCACTCTATCTTTTATATGATTCTAGGTTGATGTATCCAAAGCAGATTGAAGCCTTCTCTCTGAATCAATCAGTAAACTATTGTGAGGATGTCGAGGTAAGTAATGGCACAGGACGAGATATGAGGGAATGAACAGGTCTTTTACCTACAATATTTCTCTTATTACTCAGCAAAATCCTATGTTGTGGGTACTCAAAAGATTTGTTTCATTGAGACCATTCTTTTGAGTACCCACAACATAGGGTTTGAATGTCAAATAAGGATTTTACAAAATGAACCGTCATGAATACCCTTCTTTTGAGAAGCTGCACTAAAGATCCCATGCCATTTAAATGTCACCTGAGCTGAAGTAATAAGGCGATATATTTTGATCTCATTTTGATGACGTCTGTTTATTGTTTACTATTGGCCTAAAACAACATCTCCTAAACCACAAGACCAGTTTCAGCGATACTTTACATCTTTCAAATTATTCAAAGATTTAAATTCTATGCATACTTTCATTTGCTGTGGCATCAGAAAGGGGCCTGGGGGTAATATGTCCAATCTTTGAAATTCTTCTCTTCTAAGATAAAATAGTACAAATGTTCCTTAGGTAGCCCTCAACAAAACTTGTTCATGCAATATTGATTGGTTAAAAAACATGACTATATGGCAATGAAAGATTTCAAGATTGTGTGGCAAAAATATGACCATTTACAAATATTTTATCAAGTAGTTTGAGTGGTTGAAAAACATGACCCCGGGGCAGAGCTCTAGATAAGGGTCAATTTGCATGTTTTGAAATTCATATTTGAGTGAGACCATTTTTAACTCACCTAAGCATAAAGTGCTCAAGGTGAATTATTGTGATCGCCCTATGTCCAGTGTGCATCGAGTGGGGTGCATGCAACATTTTCTCCTCAGTAACCAGTGGGTCAATTGGGATAAAACTTCACAGCAAGCATCTACTTAATGTACTCTCCAGAATTCCTTCAATCTTTTTGGATACATATAGAGTTCTGGTTTCCATGACAACTAAACAAAACAAAACTTTAAAAATTTCTTCTCACAAACTGGTTGGCTTATTTTCAAATAATTTTGTAGACATTTTCCTTGGGTGACCCTCTAATAGATTCCTTCAAGCCATGTTGATTGGTCTAAAAACATGGTCACCAGGGGGCGGTGCTGTTTTGCCTTTAGATGGCTTTATTCAAATATATCTGGCCGATTTCCAAATTATTTTGTAGAAATGTTCCTAGGGTGACCCTCTATTAGATTCCTTCGAGCCATGTTGATTGGTTGAAAAACTTGGCCACCAGAGGGCGCTGCTGTTTTGTCTTATATGTCTTTAGTAAAAACTTTGAAATTCCTCTTCTCCAAAAATATCTTGCCAATTTCCAAATAATGTTGCTGAAATGTTCCTTTGGTGACCCTCTACAAGATTACTTCTAGGCATGTTGGTTGGTATAAAAAAAAAGTTATTGTGGTATGCATCCCAATCACATTGCATAATTCAGGTGAGCAATCCAGGGCCTCTAGTTGTCCGGCCCACGATAGTGGATTGAGACATAGCAGTCACTATTAGGAATCCGCTGTGGTCGAGTGGTTAGCGTCGGGGATTTCAAAACTTGGTGTCCCGGGTTCGATCCCCAGTCGCGGCAATTCGGTCATGGTGGAGTGCCCTTGGGCAAGGCACATTTTCTAGCCTAGTACTGGTTTGTTCACGCAGGGAACATGAATAATAAAATTTAAATGCGCGCTAAATGACCTTAGCTGTCGATGCGCCATAAAACAATATACATTCATTCATTATGCAGTCACTATTCCGGCGATGGCGGCGGCCACTTTTACAAATCAATATATCTAAGCAACCCCTGCTGGAATTTTTCTG
The DNA here is from genome assembly GCA_031761405.1 of Serripes groenlandicus. Lineage (NCBI taxonomy): Eukaryota > Metazoa > Mollusca > Bivalvia > Cardiida > Cardiidae > Serripes > Serripes groenlandicus. The sequence continues at coordinate 104,657,553 of JASEVX010000001.1, read as the reverse complement.
AAACTTTGTCAGATGTATTGTATGGTCATGGGACATCATTCAACTTCAAAATGTTCAAGGTCAAGGTCATATTTTGGCAAAACTTAACCTTGGTTATATTTCAGCAACCCATGATGGAATTTTTCTGAAACTATGTCAGATGTATTGTATGATCATGGGACATTATGCAACGTCAAAATGTTCAAGGTCAAGGTCTTATTTTGGCAGTACCTGATCTTGGTTAGGTAACTTAACCTCAAACCTTAACATTGCTTATATCTTGGCATCCCCTGATGGAATTTTATTGAAACTATGTCAGATGTATTGTATGATCATGAGACATCATTCAACATCAAACTTTTCAAGGTCAAGGTAATATTTTGGCAGTACTTGAACTTAGTTAGGTAACTTAATCTCAAAACTTGACCTTGGTTAAATCTCAGCAACCCCTGCTTGAATTTATTTTTAACTATGTCAGATGTATTGTTTGGTCATGGGACATCATTCAATGTCAACATTTTCAAGGTCAAGGTCATATTTTGGCAGAACTTGAACTTGGTTAGGTAACTTAACCTCAAAACTTAACCTTGGTTATATCGCAGCAACCTCTTCTGGAATTTTTCTGAAACTATGTCAGATGTATTGTCAGTTCATGGAACATTAATTACTCAAGGTCAAGGTCATATTTTGGCAGAACTTTAACTTGGTTAGGTAACTTAACCTTGGTTATATCTCGGCAACCCCTGATGGAATTATTCTGAAACTATGTCAGATTTATTGTTTGGCCATGGGACATCATTTAACATCAAAATTATCGAGGTCAAGGTCATAATTTGGCAGTACTTGAACGTTGTTAGGTTACTTAACCTCAAAACTTAACCTTGGTTATATCTCAGCAACCCCTGGTGGAATTTTTCTCAAACTATGTCAGATGTATTGTTGTGTTATGGAACATCATTCAATGTCAAAATTATTAAGGTCAAGGTCATAATGTGCCATAATTTTGAATTATCTTTTGAACACTCTAGAAGTCTCTTTCTTCATTCAATCTTCACGAAATTTAATCGCTAGATTTGTTTTCATCTTATCTAGGTCAAGTTCACAAATACGTCATGAGGGGTCAAACACTGGTCACTAGGTCAAATTTCCTAGAAGTGCAAGACACCCGCAGACTGAGGTCTTGTTTCGAATGCCATAAACATAGGTTTTAATGATTGCTACGAATATATAATGGAAGCAAGGCCTGTTACATAGGGAGACATTTTGCTACATGACCAACACTCTAAAAATGTTTTTCAAGGTAAATTGATGTTGAAAAACATGACTGCCAGGCAGCATCAGAAAATGGGATGTTAAAGATAGAGTAGAAATAATTGAGAAAAGAAGAAACAATGAGCAATTTCTGCTTTTTCTCACAATCATGTCAATGTTTACAAAACTTTATTGCTGCAAATTATGGCTGTGCCAGGTGATGGGTTTACTTTTCCACATCTAAAGATGCATTTTGACACATCTGCAACACAAAACTTATGAAAACATTTCTCAAATTATCAATTTCTCCTTTTGCCAGACTGTTTTCAAATTTATTCATTAATTATACCTACAATTAAATACATTTTCCATATTTTTGATATGACATTTTTCAAAGTCGTCTGCTGCATCTATAGTTGGGAAAGGATTAGGGAGCAGACTAACAATTGGTAAAAACCTTCATAATATGTTAAAATTTAAATGTTGAAAAATATAATAAAATTTCTGCTGGCCAAAAAAGGCTTCTGTTGCATTGTTTTTGTGTATGTAACATATTGAGTCAATCTTGTCTTGGTTAAAGCCGAGTCCGGTAGTAAAGTTTGCTGTCAATCCAGGGGCTGTGAGTTTAAATCCCAGCTCGACCAACATCCCAAAGTCACTTTGACAAGCGTCATTCGTCTTTCACCAATGAGCTAACGGTCTCTGCGGAAAAGCAGCCAGTTGCTTGGAAACTATGTTGTGTGGAGTACTGGTGCGAGAAAGCTATGAAAAACTTTCTGCCGTGATATGACTAAAAAGTTGTTGAAAATTGCTATACGCCCCAATCAATCATTATCTTGTTTACAGATCATGTCATCACTGGAGCAAAGACTTGCGGATTCAAGTGCTGAAATTGATAGTTTCCGACAAGAAAACAGCTCATTAAAAGTAAAGCTTGCAGACTTAAATAAAAAGGTGATTTTTCTCTTTCTTTGTTGACTAGTTGGTCATTTATGTGTTTCTGTTGGGCAATACATATGGATCACAATTCAATTGCCTGTCTGTCATGCTTTTGTTTGAATTGTGTTCTTTAAAAATCAAGTATAGGGCATTTTGGAACAGTGTAGAGCCTGATTCGAAATTTTAGTTGATGTTTTGCATGCAACTACACTAAGAGTCTATATCTCAGAACTGGTAATTAGTTGATGCATTGCATTGAATCTGTTTACAGCCCTTCCCATTCATCACAACTATGTAAATTTGGATATCTCTATATTGCATATAATGCAAATTATGGCCCTTTATTACTTGACTTGTAAAGGTTTTGCATGCAACTACAGTCCATAACTCAGTGAATAATAAGCAGTGGAATAATCGAACCTGCTGTCTTACAGACAGCTCTTGTTAATGTTGTAAGGCAAAACAGCCCCGCCCCCTTGCATCCATGTTTTTGACAAATCAAGATGGATTGGAGGAATTGATAGAGGGTCTCCAAGGAATCTTTCCATTATAGCTATATAAGGCAAAACAGCCCCTTCCCCTGGCACTCATGTTTTTAGTTCACCTGAGCTCAAATTGCTCATGACGGGCTTTTGCGATGGCATGGGGCCCGTCGTCAACAATTTCTTTAAATGACATATCCTTCTAAATCCCTATTTGGATTTGGATTAAACTTGGTAGGGATGAACCGTGGGTGATCCTCTTTCAAAGTACTTTCAAGAAATTAATCCAATGTGGAACTCTGGTTGTCATGGCAGCCAAAAGGGCATTTTATGAAAATCTTGTTGTCTGAAACAGATAGTCCTAGAGCTTAGATATTTGATGTGTAGCATTGTCTAGTGGTCCTTTACCAAGCTTGTTTAAATTATTCCCCTGGGTTCAAAATTGGCATTCCCCTTGGTTCACCTCTTTAACATAGAGATATATAGCGGAAAACTTGTTCAAACTATGTCAGTTGTTAAAATAAAAACCAGATTACCATAAAGGGCAGGTTTAGTTTTCACTATATTCTTATATTGGATTTTTTTAAATCTTCTTTAACAAAATGGGCCCACTTGAGGGAGCGTAAAAATAGCCTTCTGAACATGCCAAGTAGGAGGTCAGAGTGTAGTTTTGACTTGAGTAGGATGTTTTCATCATCATCTTCATCATTTTCATTTTTGCTCATCTTTATTTCTCACTCCATTCCTACTTGACCCAACTCATTGATTCTCTTACAAAATGAAAGGTATAAATATATCAGGTGATCAATCCAAGGCCATCATGGCCCTTTTGTTTTGAATACCATTAACATAGGTTTTAATGATTGCTACGAAGATATGATGGAAGCAAGGCCTGTTTACCTAGTCCTCTGCCCGGGGTGCTATAAAACACTTTAAGTCTTCTCCTCTGTGTCTGATTTAAAGATAGTGGGGCAAAAATGCTCCTCGGGAGAACAACACTCTACAAATGTTTTTCAATGTGATTTGATGTTGAAAAACATGACTACCAGGTAGCATCAGAAAATGGGATGTTAAAGATAGAGTAGAAATAATTAAGAAAAGAAGAAACAATGAGCAATTTCTTTTTTTTCTCACAATCATGTTAATGTTTACAAAACTTTATTATCCCCCGCTTTTTCGAAGAAAAAAAGGGGGGTTATTAATTTCGGTCTGTCTGTCTGTCTGTCTGTCTGTCTGTCTGTCTGTCACACTTCGTTTCCGTGCAATAACTGCCACAAATGTGAACCGTTTTTTTTTCAAACTTGGTAACAAGGGTAAATGCCTTAAGGGCTAGGCCAAGTTCGATCGTCACTTTCGGCGGACTATATTTGGTGGAGTTATGGCGCCTTATTTAACAAAAAATGTCGTTTCTTGCTGTTTCCGTGCAATAACTGCCACAAATGTGATTTTTTTTTTTTTTCAAACTTGGTAACAAGGTTAAATGCCTTAAGGGCTAGGCCAAGTTCGATCGTCACTTTCGGCGGACTATATTTGGTGGAGTTATGGCCCCTTATTTAACAAAAAATGTCTTTTCTTGCTGTTTCCGTGCAATAACTGCCACAAATGTGAACCGTTTTCTTTCAAACTTAGTAACAAGGTTAAATGCCTTAAGGGCTAGACCAAGTTTGATCGTCACTTTCGGCGGACTTTATTTGGTGGAGTAATGGCCCTTTATTTAACAAAAAAAGTTGTTTCTTGCTGTTTCCGTGCAATAACTGCCACAAATGTAAACCGTTTTTTTTCAAACTTGGTAACAAGGTTAAATGCCTTAAGGGCTAGGCCAAGTTTGATCGTCACTTTCGGGGGACTTTTTTTGGTGGAGTTATGGCCCCTTATTCAACAAAAAATGTTGTTTCTTGCTGTATCCGTGCAATAACTGCCACAAATGTGAACCGTTTTTTTTCAAAATTAGTTACAAGGTTAAATGCCTTAAGGGCTAGGCCAAGTTCGATCGTCACTTTCGGTGGAGTTATGGCCCCTTATTTAACAAAAAATGTTGTTTCTTGCTGTTTCCGTGCAATAACTGCCACAAATGTGAACCGTTTTTTTTTTCAAACTTGGTAACAAGGTTAAATGCCTTAAGGGCTAGGCCAAGTTCGATCGTCACTTTCGGCGGACTTTATTTGGTGGAGTTATGGCCCTTTATTTAACAAAAAATGTTGTTTCTTGTTGTTTCCGTGCAATAATTGCCACAAATGTGAACCAGTTTTTTTCAAACTTGGTAACAAGGTTAAATGCCTTAAGGGCTAGGCCTAGTTCGATCGTCACTTTCGGTGGACTTTTTTCGGTGGAGTTTTGGTCCCTTAATTAACAAAAAAAGTCGTTTCTTGCTGTTTCCATGCAATAACTGCCACAAACTTGGTAACAACCTAGGCCAAGTTCGTTTAATTTACCCTGTAATACATGTTCAATAAAAAGTCTACTGACATGTTTAAACCTAACCTCAACATTTTCCTACAATATTTCCTGCAAGCGGGGGATATAAATTTCATGAATTTGCTTGTTAGCTGTCGAATTATGGCTGTGCCAGGTGATGGGTTTACTTTTTCCCATCGAAAGATGCATTTTGACACATCTGCAGCACACAACTTATGAAAGCATTGTGACAAAAAGAGAAATTGCTTAAAATGATCAATTTCTCAAAATGTGGGGGCGACATATTGTTTTTGCCCGTTCCGTTCTTCCATCCGTCACACTTGTCTCCGCTCAATAACTGAAGAACGCTTAGACGTAGGAACTTCATACTTGGTATGCAGGTTGGCCATGATCAGTAGCTGACCCCTATTGATTTTAATGTCAGAATGTCTAAAGTCAAGGTCACAGTGACAATGAGCTGAAAAATTGTTTTTGCATCGGCCCAGGAACTTCATACTTGATGTGCAGGTTGGTCACCAACAGCAAATGACCCCTATTCATTTTGAGGTTACCAGGTCAAAAGTCAAGGTCATGTCCGTCACACTTGTTTTCACTCAATAACTGAAAAACGCTTGATTGTACGAACCTCATACTTTGTATGCAGGTTGGTTATGACCAGTACATGACCCCTATTGATTTAGATGTCAGAAGGTCGAATGTCAAGGTCATGGTGACATTGTGAGGTAAAAAATGGTTTCCGCTCAATAACTGAAAAACGCTTTGGCCGAGGAACTCAATACTCAAGGTATGCAGGTTGGCCATGCCCAGTAGAAGACCCCTATTGATTTTGAAGGATTTAAAGGGAGTATACTGGAATCGGCCTGTCGGTCAGTCGGTCTGTCCGCAAAATCTGTTCCCTTGTACTCCGCCTTCAGTTTCTACCTGATTTACTTAATACTTGGCATAAATGTTAATCAGGAGTAGTAGATGTGCAAGACGCAAATTTCATGTCCCTGTGACCTTCACCTTGACCTCTGACCTTGAAATAGGATTTTTTTGTTTTTTTTGTTAAAATCTAATCTGTTGTACTCCTTCTTCAGTTTCAACCTGATTTACTTAATACTTGGCATAAATGTTAATCAGGAGTAGTAGATGTGCAAGACGCAAATTTCATGACCCTGTGACCATCACCTTGACCTCTGACCATGAAATAAGATTTTTTTGTTAAAATCTAATCTGTTGTACTCCTCCTTCAGTTTCAACCTGCTTTACTTCATACTTGGCATAAATGTTAATCAGGAGTAGTACATGTGCAAGACACAAATTTCATGACCCTGTGACCATCACCTTGACCTCTGACCTTGAAATAGGATTTTTTTTGTTAAAATCTAATCTCTTGTACTCCTCCTTCAGTTTCAACCTGCTTTACTTCATACTTGGCATAAATGTTAATCAGGAGTAGAAGATGTGCAAGACGCGAATTTCATGTCCCTGTGACCTTGACCTTGACCTCTGACCTTGAAATAGGAATTGTTTTTGTTAAAATCTAATCTGTTGTACTCCTCCTTCAGTTTCAACCTGATTTACTTCATACTTGGCATAAATGTTAATCAGAAGTAGTAGATGTGCAACACGCAAATTTCATGTCCCTGTGACCTTGACCTTGACTTATTTCATGAGGAAATAGTACTTTATGTGGATTGTATTTTATGCATTAAAAAATGTTCTTGACAAAATTTCTTTAAAATTAGGTTTGTATATTGCTTTTTGATATCATCTTAGTATTTCTTTTTGATACTGATATTCAAATTGTTTGAGTCAAAGATAATACTCTGAGAAATAATATGTGTAAGGGGTTGGGGCGGGGGTATTAATCACCTTTAGTGATAGTCCCTGTGACCTTGACCTTGACTTATTTCATGAGGAAATAGTACTTTATGCGGATTGTATTTTATGCATTAGAAAATGTTCTTGACAAAATTTCTTTAAAATTAGGTTTGTATATTGCTTTTTGATATCATCTTAGTATTTCTTTTTGATACTGATATTCAAATTGTTTGAGTCAAAGATAATACTCTGAGAAATAATATGTGTAAGGGGTTGGGGCGGGGGTATTAATCACCTTTAGTGATAGTTCTAGTTTTGTTTGATTTTGAGGTCACAAGGTCAAGGTCACAGTAATAATGAGCTGACAAATTGTTTTTGCTTAATTACTGTAGAATGCTTTGGCCATGGAAGTTAATACTTTGTGTGCAGGTATGTCACCACCAGCAGATGACCCCTAGTGATCCCTAGTGATTTTGAGGTCATTAGGTCAAAGGTAAAGGTCATGTTAACCTTCAGCTGAAAATTGGTTTTCGCTCAATAACTGAAGAATGCTTATGTCGAGGAACTTCATACCTGTGTGCAGGTTGGTCCTAAAAGTAGTTGACCCTTATTTATTTTGTTTGATTTTGCGGTCAAAGGTCAAGGTCACGGTAACCTTCAGCTGAAGAAGGGTTTTTACTCAATAACTCAAGAACGCTTATGCCCAGGAACTTCATACTTGGTGTGCAGGTTGGTCCTAACCTGTAGATGACCCCTATTGATTTTGATGTCAGTAGGTCAAAGGTCATGGTAACCTTCAGCTGAAAAATGGTTTCCGCTCAATAACTGATTGTCACTGTTGCTTCATCTCCAGTCCAAAACTACAAAATTCATCTCCATCATTTCTTATCCTCCCCTACGACCACACAAATGGGGAGACAAGTGCTTTTTCAGAAAAGCAATCTCTAGTTATATCTACAATTAAATAGATAAAGATAAAAATAAATTTCTGCTGTTCACAAAAGGCTTTTGTAGCATTATTTTTGTATATGTAACATATTGAGTCAAACTTGTCTTGGTTAAAGCCGAGTTTGGTAGCAACGCGAGCTGTCAATCCCAGGGCTGTGAGTTTGAATCCCAGCACCGCCAACATTATATCCAACGTTTGACAAAAGTCACTGTGACAAGCGTCATTCATCTTTCACCAATGAGCTAATAGTCTATGCGGAAAAGAAGCCAGTTCAATCAATCAATCATTGTCTTGTTAACAGATCATGTCATCAGTGGAGCAAAGACTTGCAGATTCAAGTGCTGAAATAGAAAGACTTCGACAAGAAAACAGCTCATTAAAAGGAAAGCTTGGAGACTTAAATACAAAGGTGATTTTTCTCTTTCTTTGTTGATATGTTGGTCATGTATGTGTCTCGGTTGGGCAATACATATAGATCACATCCAGTTGCCTGTCTGTCATGCTTTTGTTTGAATTGTGTTCTATGAAAATCAAATATAGGGCATTTGGGAACAATGTAGATTCTGATTTGAAATTCTAGATGACGTTTTGCATGCAGGGCTCCAGATAATTTTTTGGCATGAGAAGTAATTACTCATGAAAATTTGGAGGGGAGGATTAATGAACTAATATGAATGTTGAATGACATATAAATCGTACACGCTGCCCTGTTTCAGTGACTGACCTAAATCGGTGACCTTGTTGTTTTGCATATGCTCTTCAATTTGAAGTATCAATGTTTTTTGTGGTCTCGAGTGTAAACATATAAATACATAAATGATTTTTTGCTTTAAGTGCAAAAATACAACTTGGGAAACCCAAAGTATACACGTGACCATTCCAGCCAATCGTATTCGCGATATGTAAATCAAAACTAATTTAAGACTTACGAAAGCCCAAATGTAATGCGGTAAACGTCATCAATATTGGGGCCGTTGAATAGGAATGCACACAAGACATGTATCGATGAACAAAGTATACTCCCAGCCACTCGGTAAATCTCGAAAATTAACTGCAGTTACCGCAATTTGTCAAAGAGATTCGACGATTAGAAATGCTGGTGCCTGAAATCTCACCTCGAGTATGCGAGCTTAAATTTGAACCCTGTAAAAATGTATCGCATGGTGCATATATGAGAAATTATTTCCTGTGTAATAGATTTTCAAATAAGGAGATGTTTACTACAGCTTCAAGAAAGCGCGCGAAAAAAAATCACGTGATCTGTATGCCTGCGAAAATATCACGCGGTGTTATTTCTTCAAGTAGAAAGCGACTCCATTGGATGAAGCTCTCCTTTTAACTGTCTCGCGAGATTACAAATTAGCACAGCAACAAATACACACTGATCACGTCAAAAGCGCTTTCATTTAATTCAATTGAAATTACAGGCGCTTCAATGACAAAGATCGATTTGGTTTCCGATTTACGTAAATAAAAAGCTAAATGTAGAAAACGGGAACCATTACTTTTAGTTCTTAAAATAGACTAGGTTTTTCCGAGAAACTTTGAAAGAAAATATTATTTTTTTGTGATTTAAAAAAGAAGATACGCATGATAACGTGAACGGATGAGTAAATTGCAAACTGTATGCGTATTTGTAACTCATGGAATTTGACACACATGCGTATTTGGTGATTTTCCATTCATAATTTACGCAGATACGCACATTATCTGGAGCTCTGTGCATGCATCTACATTAAGACTTAAGAGTTTATGTCTCAGTAATTACTTGGTGCATTGCATTGAAACTTTTTACAGCTCTTTCCATCCATCACACCTATGTAAAGTTGGATAACTCTATATTTCATTTAATGCAAAATATGACCCTTTATTATTTGACTTGTGAAAGGTTATCTACAGTGCATCTACAATCCATAACTGAGTAAATAAAAAGCGGTGGAATAATCGAACCTGCTGTCTTGTTAATGTTATAAAGGCAAAACAGGTTTATTCCCCATCATTACCTCCATCAATAGACAAGAGTACATAACTCAACTTGGAGTTTTGGTTAAGTTTTTTGTACAACCCTACTTTTTTAGCTCACCTGAGCTTTGCTCAAGGTGAGTTATTGTGATCGCCTTTTGTCCGTCGTCCGTCAACTTCTTCTCCTCAGTAACCAGTGGGTCAATTTGGATGAAACTTCACAGAAAGCATCCTCTCAATGACCTCACCAGAATTCCTTCAAATTTTTGGGATCCATGCAAAATTCTGGTTTCCATGGCAACGAAACCGAAAAAACTTCAAAATTCTTCTTCTCCCAAACTGGTTGGCAGATTTTCAAATAATTTTGAAGAAATGTTCCTTAGATGACCCTCTATCAGATTCCTTCAAGCCATGTTGATTGGTCGAAAAACATGGCCGCCAGGGGGGGCGGGGCTTTTTTGCCCTATATGGCTATAGTGCAAACTTAAAAAATCTTCTCCTGCAAAAGTGTCAGGCCGATTTTCAAATAAATTTGTAGAAATGTTCCTTGGGTGATCCTCTATCAGATTCCTTCAAGCCATGTTGATTGGTCAAAAAGCATGGCCGCCAGGGGGCTGGGCTATTTTGCGTTTTATGGCTATAGTGAAAACTTAAAAAATCTTCTCCTCCATAAGTGTCGGGCCGATTTTCAAATAATTTTGTAGAAATGTTCCTTGGGTGACCCTCTATCAGATTCCTTCAAGCCATGTTTATTGGTCGAAAAACATGGCCGCCAGGGGGCGGGGCTATTTTGCCTTATATGGCCAAAGTGAAAACTTAAAAAATCTTCTCCTTCGAAAGTGTCAGGCTGATTTTCAAATAATTTTGTAGAAATGTTCCTTGGATGACCCTCTATCAGATTCCTTCAAGCCAAGTTGATTGGTCGAAAAACATGGCCACCAGGGGGGGCGGGGCTATTTTGCCTTTTATGGCTATAGTGAAAACTTAAAAAATCTTCTCCTCCAAAAGTGTATGGCAGATTTCCAAATAATTTTGTAGAAATGTTCCTAGCGTGACCCTCTATCAGATTCCTTCAAGCCAAGTTGATTGGTCAGAAACTATGACTGCCAGGGGGCGGGGCTTAAATAGCTAAAGTGAAAAAAAAAAATCAGGTGAGCGATTCCAGGGCCATCATGGCCCTCTTGTTTCAAAACCATTAGATATAAAGCTTACACACACTTACAATACTTATTTACTATCATTACCTTCATCAACAGACAAGAGTACATAACTCTGTCAAGGTTTTTGTAAGAATTATGGCCGTTTTTGTCTCGCCCACGATAGTGGAGTGAGACATAGCAGTCACTTTTCCGGCGACGGCGACGGTAGCCGCTTTTACAAATAGCTATATCTCGGCAACCCCTGCTTGAATTTTTCTGAAACTTTGTTAGATGTATTGTTTGGTCATGGGACATCTGTCAACGTCAAAATGTTCAGGGTCAAGGTCATAATTATGCAGAACTTGACCTTTGTTAGGTAACTTAACCTCAAAACTTGACCTTTCTTATATCTCAGCAACCCCTGCTTGAATTTTTCTGAAACTTTGTCAGATGTATTGTTTGGTCATAGGACATCAGTCAACGTCAACATTTTCAGGGTCAAGGTCATAATTGTGCAGAACTTGACCTTTGTTAGGTAACTTAACCTCAAAACTTAACCTTTCTTATATCTCAGCAACCTCTGCTTGAATTTTTCTGAAACTTTGTTAGATGTATTGTTTGGTCATGGGACATCTGTCAACGTCAAAATTTTCAGGGTCAAGGTCATAATTGTGCAGAATTTGACCTTTGTTAGGTAACTTAATCTCAAAACTTAACCTTTCTTATATCTCAGCAACCTCTGCTTGAATTTTTCTGAAACTTTGTCAGATGTATTGTTTGGTCATGAGACATCTGTCAACGTCAAAATGTTCAGGGTCAAGGTCATAATTGTGCAGAACTTGACCTTTGTTAGGTAACTTAACCTCAAAACTTAACCTTTCTTATATCTCAGCAACCTCTGCTTGAATTTTTCTGAAACTTTGTCAGATGTATTGTTTGGTCATGGGACATCTGTCAACGTCAACATTTTCAGGGTCAAGGTCATAATTGTGCAGAACTTGACCTTTGTTAGGTAACTTAACCTCAAAACTTAACCTTTCTTATATCTCAGCAACCCCTGCTTGAATTTTTCTGAAACATTGTCAGATGTATTGTTTGATCATGATACATCTGTCAACGTCATAATTTTCAGGGTCAAGGTCATAATTGTGCAGAACTTGACCCTTTCTTATATCTCCGCAACCCCTGCTTGAATTTTTCTGAAACTTTGTCAGATGTATTGTTTGGTCATGGGACATCTGTCAACGTCATAATTGTCAGGGTCAAGGTCATAATTGTGCAGAACTTGACCCTTTCTTATATCTCGGCAACCCCTGTTGGAACTTTTCTGAAACTTTGTCAGATGTATTGTTAGGTCATGGGACATCCGTCACAACAAAATTGTCCGTGTCAAGGTCATAATTTTGCAGAACTTGACCTTTGTTAGATAACTTAACCTCAAAACTTAACCTTAGTCCTATCGCAGCAACCCCTTATGGAATCTTTCTGAAATGTCAGATGTATTGTTTGGTCATGGGACATCCGTAAACATTTTAAGGTCAAGGTCATAATTTTACAGAACTTGACCTTTGTTAGGTAACTCAACCTTGGTTATACCTCAGCAACCCCTGCTGGAAGTTTTCTGTCAGATGTATTGTTTGGTCATGGAACATCTGTCAACGTCAAAATTTTCAAGGTCAAGGTCATAATTTTACAGAAATTTACCTTTATTAGGTAACTTGATCTTGGTTATATCTCGGCAACCCCTCCTGGAATTTTTCTGAAACTTTGTAAGATGTATTGTTTGGTCATGGGACATCTGTCAACGTTAACATTTTCAAGGTCAAGGTCATAATTGTGCAGAACTTGACCCTTTCTTATATCTCGGCAACCCCTGTTGGAACTTTTCTGAAACTTTGTCAGATGTATTGTTAGGTCATGGGACATCCGTCACAACCAAATTGTCCATGTCAAGGTCATAATTTTGCAGAACTTGACCTTTGTTAGATAACTTAACCTCAAAACTTAACCTTAGTCCTATCGCAGCAACCCCTTATGGAATCTTTCTGAAATGTCAGATGTATTGTTTGGTCATGGGACATCCGTAAACATTTTAAGGTCAAGGTCATAATTTTACAGAACTTGACCTTTGTTAGGTAACTCAACCTTGGTTATACCTCAGCAACCCCTGCTGGAAGTTTTCTGTCAGATGTATTGTTTGGTCATGGAACATATGTCAACGTCAAAATTTTCAAGGTCAAGGTCATAATTTTACAGAAATTGACCTTTATTAGGTAACTTGATCTTGGTTATATCTCGGCAACCCCTCCTGGAATTTTTCTGAAACTTTGTAAGATGTATTGTTTGGTCATGGGACATCTGTCAACGTTAACATTTTCAAGGTCAAGGTCATTATTTTACAGAACTTCACCTTGTTTAGGTAACTTAACTTAAAAACTTAACCTTGGTCATATCTCTGGTCATGGGACATCCATCAACATCAAAATTTTCAAGGTCAAGGTCATAATTTTGCAGAATTTGACCTAGGTTAGGTAACTTCATGTGTGAATAAATATATTAAGATATATACACATGTAGTGAGTTTATTATTTATCATGACATAACGGTATTGATAACAATGCATTGACAGACACTTACTTTTTCACATTTTATCAACTTTACTTTCTTTTTGCATAGTGATACCATTTAATATCTGATTTTCTTAGAAGGGCGAGACACCCTCAGCCCGAGGTCTTGTTCAATTTAAATTTTGGTTAAGTTTTTCGTACAACCCCACTTTTTTCAAAACAATTAGAGATATAGCTTAAACATTTACAAAATCTTTTAACTGTCAATACCTACACCAACAGCCAAGAGTGAATAATTCAGTGAAGGTTTTTGACCCTTTAACGACTTATAAAGTACTTTGCTTATAAATAGTATGATAAATTACTTGGTTATGTTTCTGTACCACTTAAAAGCTTTAAATTATTGACAAGCATGACAAAGTTGAGCACACTGATCTTTGACAGCTCTTTTTTTATTTGGTGTTTGCATGTTCTTGTGGTCACCTACAAAGATAATTCAAATTATGACCCTTGGGTCAAAATTGGCCAAAACCATAGGGTCACCTGTTTTACAGAGATATATATAGGGAAAAACATTGAAAATCTTCTTGTCTGAAACAGAAAGGCCTAGAGCTAAGGCATTTGGTGTGTAGCATTGTCTCTTGGGCCTAAATTGTTCAAAGTATGCCCCTGTGGTCAAAATAGGCTCCTGCCCTTGGTTCACTTGTTTTACAGAGAGATCTTTAGAAAAAGCTTAAAAATCCTCTTGTCTGAAACAGAAAGGCCTAGAGCTTAGATATTTGGTGTGTATCATTGTCTCATGGTCCTCTACTAAGATTGTTTAATTCATGCCCTTCGGGTCAAAGTTGGCTCAATTCTGATAATAAATATCTTTAAACTTGTTAAAATCAAGCTTATGTCATAGCGAATTGTCTGTCGTGCAACCGTCCTTCTGTTAACTTTTTGCTTCAAACGACTTCTCCTCCCTAACCACTTGGCCAATTAGGATGAAACTTCATAGGAAGCATCCTCTCAATGTCCTTTCCTGAATTCCTTCAATTTCTTTGGATCCATGCAAAATTCTGACAGTGTCTGGCCGATTTCAAAATAATTTTGTAGAAATGTTCCTTGGGTGACCCTCTATCAGATTCCTTCAATCCATGTTGATTTTTCGAAAAACAGGGCCACCAGGGGGCTATTTTGCTTTATATTCCTATATAAAGTGAAAACATAAAAAATCTTCTCTGTAAGTGTCGGGCCATTTTCAAATAATTTTGTAGAAATGTTCCTTTGGTGACTCTCTCTTAGATTCCTTCAAGCCATGTTGAGTGGTAGAAAAACATGGCTGCCAGGGGTCGTGGCTATTTTGCCTTAAATGGCTATAGTAAAAACTTAAAAAATCATCTCCTTTAAAAGTGTCGGGCCGATATTTTAGAAATGTTCCTAGGGTGACCCTCTATCAAATTCCTTCAAGCCATGTTAATTGGTCAAAAAACAGAGCCACCATGTGGTGGGGCTGTTTGGATATTTAATTACTGCTTAATGGAAGTGGAGCGATACTGGCCCTCTTGGGCCTCTTGTTGCCTAATGGCAGTGGAGCGATACTGGCCCTGGTGGGACTCTTGTTTGTCTCGCCGTGACGAAGTTGCAAATGCAAGATTACGGTATTACTTTCCTGGAGGCGGTGCAAATATATGCGATTAGCTCAACTTTAAATTTCTTTTTTAGCTCACCTGAGCACGAAGTGCTCAAGGTGAGTTATTGTGATCGCCTTTTGACCAGCGTCTGTCGTTCGTCGTCCAGTGTCCGTCGTTCATCAACATCTTCTCCTCTGTTACCAGTGGGTCAATTGGGATGAAACTTCACAGAAAGCATCCTCTCAATGTCCTCACCTGGGGGTCACCTGTTTTACATAGAGACATATAGGGATAAACTTAGAAATATTCTTGTTAAATACTAACTGGTACATAAACATTTCTAGGGTGACCTTCTTAGTCATATTAACAAAAGACAGGCAACATAGGGTGTGCGTTTTTTGCTCTGTGGTCCTCTTGGGCCTCTTGTATTGGCTTACCTTACTGCATAATGAGTTATTGTGGTCGGCATGACAAATCACATTTTATGACTCAGGTGAGTGATCCAGAGCCATCATGGCCCTCATGTTCTAAAGTTATTGTAGCAGCTTGTTTCTAAAAATTGTAAATACTTTGTAAGAGCTTGCCATTACAGTTGCCCAAAATGGTACAACAGTTATCAAGATGAATGCATTGTAAAACATTTTGATGGTGTGTATATCAATAAATTGTCTAATCCCAAGTAGGAGGTACAATAATGAGTTCCATTTTTAACTCACCTGTGCACAAAGTGCTCAATGTGAGTTATTGTGATCGCATCTTGCATCCACATTTTCTCCTATAAACAGTTTGTCAATTTCGTTGAAACTTTACAGAAAGCATTCTCTCAATATACTCAAAATAATTCTATTTTTTTTTTATGCATTTAGAAATCTTGTTTCCATAGCAACCGAATGATTCAATGAAAAAAAGTTAAAAAAATATTTCTCCTCCCAAACCGCTTGGCCAATTTTCAAATAATTTCGTAGGAATTTTACTTGCACTACCCTCTATAATAATAATAATAATCTCCTAAAGTATCTGACCAGTTTTGTAGAAATGTTCTTTGGGTGATCCTCTACAAGATTACTTCAAGCCATGTTGATTGGTAAACAAAAGGCATTGTGGTTGGCATGACAAAACACATCACATTAATCAGGTGAACCATCCACGGCCATAAAATGCCATCATGTTTAAGTACTTGCTCAACTTGTGTTTTCCAGTTCAATTTGACCAATAATATGTAGGTTGTTTTGAAATGTTGGAATAATTTGTTGGATTGTTGATCACAATACACTAAATGGCGTGTCATCTGGAAAAAGGTCAGTTGAAGAAACATCTAGGTGCATTGGTAAATCATTGATGTACAATATAAAAAGGATATGACCTCTAACTGATTAATGTGGGACACCTGGTGTATATTGAAGTATACTTATTTTGCATTTGAAAAGAAGCATCAACTAAAAAATTCAGGATGTCAGTCATTTGATTCACTCTAAACTGAGAATAGTCTATTTTTCAGAACAAACAAAATAAAATCGGAAGTAAGCCAATACAGAATAAAATCGGAAGACAGCCAATACAGAATAATGATGGAAAATTGAAGTTGCCAGTCCCTAGAACAGTGACTTCATTACCAGCGAAGCCGATATTGGATGGCAATGAAGATTTTATAGCAGTAGAATTTCTCACATATGATCAACATCTTTTACCTTTAATACTATGTGCAACCTCAAGCACTGCAAAATTGAGACAGGTATTCAAACCTGAGGTGGAATTACACGCTAATTTGAAAAAGTTGTCTAAACTAACATATGATGCGGACAAAGGACAGGTTTTGCAGTCTGGACAGCCAGTAGAAACAGTTGGAAAAATAGAAGGGATGAAACAGTTTTTAGATTTTGTAAAAGGACACAAAAATCCTATTTTAGTAGTATACAGACCTAATACTTTAATCAATATTGATAAGATCCTCAGGAATTTAAATCTTAGTGATGAAATGAAAGCTGTAGTACAATATAGTATTGCTACCTTTCATATAGTTAAAACTTCATTACAAAAGCCACATGACTTTGTAACTGTATTAAAAAATACTTTAAATTTGGAAATGTCAGATGCAAACAGTATGGAGCGAGCTGAAGCTAATCTACGCCTTTTGACAGAAAACATTTTGCCACGAGAGAATACGATTGATTTTGTAAATAGTATGGATTATAAATGGGCTTTTGATACTTACTTGGAATTAGTTGCTAACAACCAGATGCAGTTGTCTTCTCAAAAAAAGCTTGCTAAGACTGGTGTTGGGATTGATCATCTGAGATTTTTGAGTAAAAAAGGATTTGAAGAGTTCAAGCAATACCTTTTAGAAAGGAACCTCTTAGAAGATGAAATTAACGACTTATACACAGTGTTGTCAAGATGAATGTCAAAATGAATAGCCCATTTTCATAAAAGCTGAGATCTAAGAACTAATGAAATTTCTTACTTGAATTGTAACATTTTGGCTTTTTATACGCCCTTTTGGAATCAAAGCGCCAATGGCACTGTAGTGGCGATCGTATGGAAAATCCTGCAAAGTAACAAGCAGTATATCGGTGTATGGCTTGCGATGACTCTGGTGCCGGTATATTTGAGAATGTATCAACCCTGCATCTTTTGACAGTAAAATAATGTTAGTTTGCCTGAATGTTGCCGGTGATTTTTTAGTTACGTTCTGAAATTGGTTATGATGTGTTCAAAATTAGGCCATTCCAAAGTTATGAAAATTCTAGTTGGTATTCGATAGACTACCGTTTTAGCTCATTAGAATGACTATTTGTAATCTAAATTGTTCGGGTAATCACATGTTTATCACCAGGTCGCTAGGCCATATTAAGATAAAATAGTTTTTACACTTTAAAAACGACTAAATTATCAAGAAAGGAGAGAAAACAGTATCCATTAGTTTGGTGTTTGTTTCAATGATGTCCGATATTAAACAGGTCTGTTCAATTTAGTCCCTTCACATTGCATGATTGAGGGTTGTCAGAGATATATAAACACAGTGTATTTATCTGTCTCTGAGGTTGTTAAACCGCTTCGAATAATGTGAGTGCAAAAACAAACACAAAACATGCTCAAAAAGCACAATTTCACTATTTGCCAAACTGTTCAATTTATAAAAATATAGGCATATATATTATAATGCTCGATCTCCAAACTAAATTAGGCTACACTTTCAGCATTGATTGCTAATTGACTCTAGAGCGTGCAGACGTGTATAAATAACGTGTGTACACACCTTTAAACCTTTGTAAACCAGTCTTATCATCTAGACGCTTTCATATATTTAAACAACTACAACATAAAGCGTTTATAATATTTTAAAAACACCAGTATCGCGAGCTATTTATAGAACCTTTTGGAATTTCCAGATTTGAGTATCAACAAGAGTTATTTGACGTTATTTGCAAGGCAGAAGGCGCAACGATATTTATTATCTGCTCAATCATGACGAAGATAATAGTTACATATTTTAACTCTATGTAGATAATGCCTCGATAAAACTCAAATGTTAGTAACAATCCGGTACCAAAGTAGCACTGACATAATTATTATTAATCACGTCTCTGCATCAATGATGGAACTATAACGGATGTGAGTAAATTAGTTTGCAGTAAGGAAAAAAAATATCAACCGATTATTCAAAACCGACTATGTAAATATTTTTCGTTGTTGTTGTTTCTGTTAGCATTGTGGCGATTGTCAAATCAATCGCCACAAAAACGGATCATATTATAATTTTACCTGCGGCGTACGGGCGGGCGGCGTCCAGTATGTTGTCAGCTCAATAACTTTAGAAGCTTTTGTCCAATCATCACCAAATTTGGTCAGAATGTGTATTGGCATAATATCTCGGACAAGGTTGATAACTAGCCATATCGCTTTAGTCAATTGAGAGTTATCGCTCTTTAATTATAGAAATTACCTAAAATTGGTCTTGTCAGCTCAATAACTTTAGAAGCCATTGTCCAATCATCACCAAATTTGGTCAGAATGTGTATTGGCATAATATATCGGGACAAGTTCGATAACTAGCCATATTGCTTTAGTCAATCGAGAGTTATTGCCCTTTAATTATATAAATTACCTAAAATTGGTCTTGTCAGCTCAATAACTTTAGAAGCCTTTGTCCAAACATCACCACATGTGGTCAGAATGTGTATTGGCATAATATCTTGGAGAAGTTCGATAACTTACCACGTTATCTTAGTCACTACACACTTATGTCCCTCTCTAAATTTGCCTGATGTACAACCCTTTATCACTACTTAATTGGTATCAAAAAAACAGGACGGGCGTATTTTGTGACATTTGGCGCTCTTGTTTTAATTCCAAAAGTAATATCTGATAAAAATATAGGAAGTACAATGTATGGACACGTAAAGGTCATCTTGTCAGATCAAGTAGAAATCAGTGTATGCAAAGGAGAAAGAAATTTCTTATTACAAGCTTTTAAGTTCTCCATTTTCTCTAATGATTTAAGAATACTTTGCTGCTGAGATTTCAAATGTCTTCATTATTTGGGAATGAAGAAAATTGTCGCCATTAAAAAAACATTTGCATCAGAGCTTTTTAAATGTCATTTTAGCTCAACTATTCTGAGAATATGAGAGCTATTGTTCTCACCCTGTCGTCGGCCATAAGTACATAATAGTACACCATAGCTCATATGTATTGCATTGTAACTTACTTCAATGATTCCAAACTATCAGAGTTGAAGTATCAGACCAATGTAAACAATCAAGTAAGAGGACTATCCTGCACATACCATTAATGCGAATTATGGCCCTTTTAGACATAAACATTTTGGTTAAATTTGAACGTGCAACTATATTCAGAGTCCATATCTCAGTAAAAACATGAACGGATTTTTTTTTACCCTAGCCGTGCTGAGTTAACTATTTGGCGAGCAGTAACTACTTGATGCATTGCATTGTCACTTATACTATCCTTTCTAATCATCACACCTGTAACCGATGTTAACAACCACAGAATATTGCTTATGAGGGATGTCGGCGATTAATCGGTTACTCAGTTAACCGTATGTTTTTCGATTAATCGGTTAGTAATTCAAGTAACCGAGTACTCGGAAAAGTAGATAAATTATAAACACAGTTATATTTCACCTTTTGTTCTTTTCAATTTGTCACACGTATCTGACCAGAGGTTAATTATTCACAACTCGATCTGGAATGTTTTTACATAACTTAAAACGGCCGCACTCGATTGTACTGATAACCGTTTGTTATCAAACAACTGTTGCTAATCTAACGATTAATTAAAGGACAGTTTGTTTCTTTTAAAACACTTTGATGTCTTATACAAGGCTAGAATTATATGATAATTACTTATTAATGTCATTGGAATGAATTTGGTAAATTCGAATTGTTGTATTTGTAAATTATTTACCAACAGGATTAGAAGATTTAAAGAGTAGTTTAAGTTTTTAACACATTTTCCCCTGAGATGGTATTTAAAGATATGCTACTATGCACCTCTTTCATTCGCCAAATGGCTTTATGCCGAAAATTTGGGTAAAAGAACCAAGAGGGCCATGATGGCCCTATATCGCTCACCTGATTTAATAGAACTTCAATATTTTTCAAAGTTTTTACTCTATACATATAAGGAAAACAAGCAACCCCCCTGGTGGCTATGTCTTTCAACGGATCAAATTTATTTGTATAACCTTGGTAGAAGGTCACCCAAGGAACATTTGTGCCAAGTAATTTTTAAATCAGGCAGTTGCTTTTGGACAAAAAGATTGTTAAAGATTTTACAATGCACATATAAGGAAAAAAAGCCTTGGCGGCCATGTTTTTCAATGGATCGGATTAATTTGAACAATCTTGGTAGAAGGTCCCCCCAATGAACATTTGTGCAAAATTATTTTCAAATCAAGCCAGTACTTTTGGACAAGAAGATTTTTAAGGTTTTGGCAATTTTCACCTTTTCTGATACCGCAGCAACCAAAGTTGTAATTGGAATTAAACTGCAGGAAGGTTGGAGAAGAAGGGAAAATGTGAAAGAAAATAACAATTGCAGCTTATATTTATGTATTTATTGTTAAGAAGTTAAGAGATCATATCAAAACTAGTAGATATTATGAAATTGGCAATCGGAAAGCAGGAGGACCTTGTTAGCCCTATATCGCTCACCTAAGTGCGAGAGCTCACAAGTATACACATTAACATTTTAAGTCGTACGGACACTACAGGCCCCCAGGTGAATCCGCCACTGCATTTTT
The DNA here is from genome assembly GCA_031761405.1 of Serripes groenlandicus. Lineage (NCBI taxonomy): Eukaryota > Metazoa > Mollusca > Bivalvia > Cardiida > Cardiidae > Serripes > Serripes groenlandicus. The sequence goes on along the minus strand of JASEVX010000001.1, from coordinate 104,636,183 downwards.
CACACGATCCATTCCAATTCGCGAATGTTAATAAGCCCTCATATTTGACCTCTCGGCGCATTAATTTTTAAAGCATTTGTTAAACTTATATTGGAGTACTCACGCCTTTAGTTTTTCGCTGATGTTCCAACTGATGTTCCAACAATATTATAATTATCTTTTTTTGGGAGTATTTAACCTTTAAAAAATGTAGTTTTGTTGAATCCATGATGAACTATTTTTCTCACGCAGTCTCACCCTAAAATGCATTGTTCGGTGCTAACAGCAATTTGCAGACTGCCAAATACGAAAAAAATGGTATTACTACTATGATAAGTGGCTAAAGCCCCAGACCAAAAACTATAAATTTAAAAGATAAAATTTTAAAAGTTGGTTGACACGAATGAAAACGTTCCGATAACAACGTTCAAGTCTGATTTATACATGACCAGAAAATGTGAGTTAAAACAACAACAATAACAAAACCCGGAAGCAAGTGAATATTTATTGTCTGAAGCTATACGGTTAACCGAGTAACCGGTTACAAAATTATACGAGTAACCGGTGCCATCCCTACTTTTTATACGCCCCTTTTGAAAAAACCGGGAAATATTATAGTTTTAAAGACGGGCGTCCAGTATGTTGTCAGTCCAATACCTTAAGAAGCCTTTGTCCAATCATCGGAATGTGTATTGGCATATCTCGGGACACGTTATATAACAAGCAATATCGATGTATTCACACGAGAGTTATTGCCCTTTAATTTATAGAATTACCTCATATCTGTATTGTCCGATCAATAACTTTTTAAGCCTTTATCCATTCATCATTAAATTTAGTCAAAATATGTATGATATCTCGGACAAGTTATATAACCAGCTATACTGCTTGAGTGAGTCACTCTGAGTCATCGCCCTTTAATGACAGAAATTACTTAAAATCGGTCTTGTCTGCTCAATAATTTAGAAGCCTTTGTCCAATCACCGCCATATTTGGTCAGAATGTGTATTGGCATGATATCTCGGACAAGTATGATTACAAGCCATATCGCTATAGTCACTTGATAGTTATTTCTCTTTAATTATAGAAATTACATGTACTTTTAATCGGTCTTGTCAGATCAATTACTTTTGAAGCCTTTATCCAATCATCACCAAATTTAGTCAGAATGTGATTGGGCATAATATCTCGAACAAGTGCTATACTCAGCAATATCGCTTACGTCTTTTTTATTTGATCATCACCAACTTTAGACAATATTTTGATACGCAGAATATCTTGGTCAGGTTCGATAACTAACCACGTTATCTTAGTCACTCCACACTTATGTCCCTCGAAATGGCCAAAACTGTATTAACAGTGTCCACTCTCTAAACTTGCCTGACGTACAACCAATTATCACTATACTTGGTCTCAAACAAAAAGGACGGGAGTATTTTGTGACAGTTGGCGCTCTTGTTTACTTTAAAATTCTGGTTAAAGTTTTGAGTGCAACTACATTAAAGCAGACATGAAAATAAAAAGTAAAAGAATTTTCATATATAAAGAGACTAGATTAAAAAAAACAGCAGACTGTCCAGTTCATATTCAAGTAATCAAATTAAAACGGAAGATATATATGGTCAATGTTTTGTCATTTACCATTTCAAGCTCATCCATCCAAACAACTCGAAATGGCGAACCGAGCTGCGACATCATAACAGCCGATAATGAATGAGAGATGGTACATATACTCCGAAGATTTGCTAGTTCGTGAAGAATTTTGACAAAATGTTGTATTCTGCAAATGCTTTGTGACGCGATTTCCTACGGCAGAAATAAACCATTTACCGAACTGAATAACAATTGGCAGAATGTCGGTTAAATTTAACCCTCTCCTACATATAAACGCCGTGTATTGCATTTGCAGCAGAGGATCTTTGAAACAATAGGAACATGGTGGCCCTGGATCGCTCACCTGTGCTATGCAATGTGATTTGTTATTCCAACAACAATAATTCTTTTTAGCTCACCTGAGCACGAAGTGCTCAATGTGAGTTATTGTGATTGACCTATGTGCGTCGTGCGTCCGTCAACATCTTCTTCGCAGTAATCAGTGGGTCAATTGGGTTAAAACTTCACAGAAAGCATCCTCTCAATGACCAAACCAGAATTCCTTAAAAACAATATTGAATCCATGCAGAATTCTGATTTCGATGGCAACCAAACTAAACAACTTTAAAAATTCTTCTTCCCCCAAACTGGTTGGCCGATTTTCAAATAATTTTGTAGAACTGTTCCTTGGGTGACCCTCTATCAGATTCCTGCAATCCAATGTTGATTGGTCAAAAAAAATGGCCGACAGGGGACGGAGACTTTTCCCCTTATATGGCTATAGTGGAAACTTAAACAATCTTCTCCGAAAGTGTAAGGCCGATTTCAAATAATTTTGTAGAAATTGTCCTTGGGTGACCCTCTATCAGATTCCGTCAAGCCACGTTGATTGGTAAAAAAAACATGGCCGCCAGGGCGCCGGGGCTATTTTGTCTAGTATGATTATAGTGGAAACTTTAACAATCTTCTCCTCAGAAAGTGTCTAGCCGATTTTCAAATAATTTTGTAGAAATGTACATTGGCTGACCCTCTATCAGATTCCTTTAAGCCCATAACTCAGTTAAGCGATTCCAGGGCCATAATGGCCCTCTTGTTGACTAATCAACATGGCTTGAATTTTTTACCCTCTATCAGATTCCTTCAAGCCCATAACTCAGGGGAGCGATTCCAGGGTCATCATGGCCCTCTTGTTGACTAATCAACATGGCTTGAAGTTAGCTCATAGAGGATCACCCAAGAACCATTTCTACAAAATCATTTGTAATTAGCCACATACTTTTGTAGTAGATTTTTAAAGTTTTCACTGTAGCCATATAAGGCAAAACAACCCCGACCCTGGCTACTACGTTTTTCTACCAATCAAGATGGCTTGAATGAAGCAGTTATGATGGAGATATTGATGCTTTCTCTTAAGTTTCACCCAAATTGACCCACTGGTTACATATGAGAAAATGTTGTAGCACGGACACTGGACAAAAGGCGATCACAATAACTCGCCTTGAGAAGGTGAGCTAAATAATGTGTGACAATAGGAGAGGTTTCTCATGACGAGGCTATAATAAAGTTATACTAAAGACATCTACAACAATAAATAATTTCAATTATTTAAATTTGTTTAATCATTTTAATTTTTCAACAAAAAGTCATTTCAATCATTAAAATTATTTTCTGTCATTATTCATTAACCACTTTGCACATAAAAAGTACGAAAAATCCCTTCAATTAAAAGTGTAGTTTTTAATTAAGTTGAAATCATAGTGGCAAAAAAAGAAAATGCTCATTATAAGCAATTTTTCATTTTGCCACAATAAATAAATAGTCTTTTTCAGAACATTTTCTTTCTTTTGACACAATCTATTCATTGATGGTTTTATTATAATTATTAAATGGCTGTAAATTAAACTGTTTGCAAATTTGGCATTATAGTAATAATATACAACAAATGATGTACTATAATTAAATTTACATTTAGCGTTATAAGAATATATACAAGAGAAAGTTGATGCATGGCATCAATGTCGCCGGAAAAGACTGCATTGATTTATTTTTTAACACACATGTATTCTTGACTTTCATAAGTCTAAACATACACATACATAATGTTTTCATTAAGGACTAATTCCAGGAGTATTTCTTTTGGTCAGGATTTTATATTTTTTGTATTTGTCAATAAAACCACAACAAATACAGTTTGGGATTTAAATCTACATGCAATACAAAGCTATTGAACCCTTTCCATGCTGAAGAACCAATGAAAACCTTTAGACGTTTACAACATTGAGAAAACGCTAAAATTGATGAAGACATGAACTTCCTCCTTTTTAATAATAATTATAATAAGTATTTCACAGATGTTAAAATGTATCCTCTTATGTTTAAAAAGTAGACCACATTTGAAACACCATATCAGCTAAATTGTTTATTTAAATCATTGATGCATACAATATATGTATGGCGCAAGAGAAATGCCAGTTGTGAGTCCCATTACTATTTAAAAGGTTGCAAGTATGAAATTAATTGGGTGCGAAAGACCAGATTTTCTTTATTTCTAAAATTATTGTTTATCAGAGTTTGTTCTTTTCTTAATTTGTTTCAAGCCAAATAAACATTTAATATCACCTATATATAATCATTTAAGTGTGTAATATTAGGTGTTTGAACATTCTTTCGAAATGTTGACTTCGTGTCAAGATCGAGTCGTTGTGACATCGAAGAAAGTGAATACAAAATCAGGCAAAGCTTTAGTGCATGTTTTATTCCACTGCATCAAGAGAAAAAAAGCATTTCTATATTATCTTTCTTTCTCCTACAATCGGCCCATGCACTCGTTTCGTGACGTATAAGAGATCAATTTTTCGAGCGACATTTTTTGTCGGCATAACTCGTCAATGTCATGGAAGCGCTTTTCTAAGTTTACATTTTACTTCCGGTTACTTCCCTTTATATTTTGGCAATATGAAACTAGGTCACGAACTAAAGCGAAAGCGTTTTGACGTTCACGACCGATAAACAGGCATATATTTGAGACATATTTTCACAAAATATTTCTTATTTTTGTTTAAGTTACCAATTCATGTTGATACTTATCTTAAATAAAATAATATTTTGACCACTCGCTTCTTCATAAACATGGATTAACATTATTAAATGAATTATGCTCAAATCAAGACATCTGTTTGAACATGAAAATAACATTCAGTAAGTTAAAATTGCTATTAAAAGGATAATTCGACGTATTTTTTACGATATTGACAACAAGTCTAGCAGGAACTCTTTTGTCTTCGTAAATAAGACAAAACACATAAATGAGAGTCAAAATAAAGAAACTGCAAATACTTAAAACATCGGATTATTTATTTCATTTTAGATGTGGCATAACTAAGTGTTTTTAAACAAACACAATTGTAATATGTTCAAGACATTTAAATTTGTTTTTTTCTAATAATAACTCGTCCTCCCATGTCATTTCCGAAAAGCTATTAAAAATATCAATCGAGGGCTTCTGCCCGGCGACTAATGATCTTAGACTAAGGGGATTTTCAGTACCATGTTAATTTTATTGATGGGAATCTGAAAACCCATCAAGGGTATTATGAGTACCAATACATTTTTGCTGAGGGGAGTATGAATACCCTATCAAATCCATTCTGAGTACTATAGCATTTTTGGAACGAGGGGATTTTGAGGTACACTCTAACGGAGTACGTTGCATTTTTGACACACCTATACAAGTTACTTGAAATATGGGATTTCTCTTAACCCTTCCCATTTGTAGACGCATATCCAGCAGACGTTTTTTGGAAAACATTGTGGCAAAAGAATAAATTACGCATACTGAGCAATTTCTGTTATTTGCCACAATATTTACAACTCCATTCAATAATTATTAGTCACCGTTAAAGCCGGCGACTATATGCATCGAACATTTTACAGTTACGATTGTTAAAAACAACAAAAAATTTGAAAAGAAATTCATAGTTTCAATGTTTTAAGTTTGTGTTTCATTGCACACAAACCGGGATACATGATGTTATCTTGATTTTTTTTTTTACCATAGTTGACCATGAAAGGAGAAGTTATTATTACGATAAACTAAATGTAAATGCCATGGTCAAACTACAGTTGCAATTGATTGTAGAAAGAATAAATTTTAGATATTTCCAATATTCGAAGTATTTTTTTAATTGATTCTCATAATTGCGCTGATATTATAAAATTCTACTGGTCCTTGATATTTTATTCCCGGTTTATGGCACTCGGAACACCTCGACATCTAAGTGTAGGGTACCGAAACCGGCCGACGAGTGACGAATGCGGTTATGGATCTTTCCAATCTATTTAAGAATTATGTTAATCGCGTTACCAGCATGTATTATTCCATTCTATACAAATATGGTTTCAACTAGAAAATCAGAGTGTAACGGCTTAATTAGAAGCTGTATTTGTTTGGGGAAAAAATGAGAATTTAAGTATTGTGCATTAATTAAATCGGCAACAGACGACTTTGGAAACATCTAAGCAAATATATATATATATATATAATGAAATTTCTATATAATAATCAGAAAGAGCTGAAACCATTGCAGCAAAAGAAGAAATGGCTCATTATGAGAAAGAAGAATACAGTGATGTATTGAATGGACTTGGGTGACTGCCAGGTACATGTAAACTAGAACTTGATCAGAATGTCAAACCGGTTCAGCATCAGCATAGGAGAGTACCAGTAGCTCAACATGCGAAATTCAAAGCAGAAATAGAAAGACATGTACACAAAAAAGTCATTACCAAAGTTGTTGAACCTACAGACTGGATAAGTAGTGTGGTTGTCATTCGTAGACCAAACAAACTACGTATTTGTTTAGATCCTAAATATCTGAATAAAGCTATGAAGATGTCAAAGTACATGACGCCTACAATAGATGACTTTCTTCCGAAAGTGTCGAAAGCCAAAGTTGTTACTGCTCTCGCTGCTAAAGATGTATTTTGGCAGGTAAAGCTAGATGAAGAAAGTAGCTTCTTGACAACCTTTAGGACACCTTTTGGCAGATACAGATGGCTACGTTTACCATTCGGTATTGACATCAGCATCAGCAGAATTTCTACGAAGACAGCATGATGCTTTAGAGGGACTACATGGGACAGAGGTAATAGTAGATAATATCTTACTTTTTCGTCAGGGAGATACCAAGAGATCATTTGAAAAGTCAAGTGTTTAAGCAAATAAAAGTCTGTATGAATCAAGTTTAAGTCAAAAGTCAAAAGCTATTGAAGTGCAACAATTCAGAGTATAAAGTCAAGACTGCAATTCAGTTTGACTCGTCGAAACAAGAAACAAATAATGAACTTTTGAACGAAAACAGACAACATCCAAATACAGACATTAGTCAGATATCAACAAGAACTAGAGGCATTAGGCCCCCAAAGAGACTAAGATTGTGTACTGATTAAGCTTTTTATAGACATGTTCATTGTTAGACTGTCTTCATCCATGTATATCAGTTTTATGAACAGGAATACTTAAGCAAAGAATTCTGACAATGGCTGTTTTATTTACAAAAAAAAATGTCTTAGATTTGCAGTCTGGTATAAAGCAATATCATATGCATTTTGACTAATACGATTTTAGTTAGTATTGATTATCATGGTATAATTTACCATCATGCATATATTATAAAAGATAACATCTCAGTTTCTATTTTCAAAGAAAGGGAGATGTTACCATATGTGATTAGTAATAACCCACTCAGGACAAGTTTAGATTAACACTTATAATTATACACCGGCCGTTAGGTGGTAGCACTTCCACAAATAACAAAATAGAACACTAACGATATTTTTCATATTTTGTAAAATTCGAAATTATGGAGAAAACACTTCAATTTGATTCATTTCCATTGTGGTTTCATTATATATGTGCACGAAGTAAACACAGGGACAGAACGTCTTAGATTTAAATTAAGTAGCATTTAAGATATTGTGAAAATCATAATAATACAAAGCCAATTGATGGTCAAATAGCTCTAGTTTATGTTCCATGTGTGTATGTGCGTATATTTCTGTCATTTACTTAACCTAGTGTTTCAGACAATAAACCATCAAATTACAAATTGCCTCTGGATAAGACACGGGCATGAGTGAGCGCTAACGACATTTGTATTATTTTGTAAAATTTGAAATTATGGGAAAAACACTTCAATTTGATTCATTTCCATTGTGGTTCATTACACGTGTATGTCACGTGATAAAACAAAAATCGATTTCATCTCACGGCTGCGGTAAGTTTAAAGCCGCATAAAACAAAGAGTATTTTTTTATATTTTTATTTCAAAGATGAATGGATTTCTTTTATGGTTAATTTTTAATTTATGCACTATTTACGACATGTTAAAGCGGTTGTAGTTCCTCTTTAAAAGTACATATCTCAGTAACTACATTATGCATTGAAACTTTACAAAACGCATAACTGTTCACATTTTGATTGACTATTATTCTTTTATTCATCATTATTTAAACACGAACTTTTGAATAAGCCTATTGGCTTTTGAGGCAGTTTAAATCATGATCAGTTGGTTAGATTAACCGATGTATAACGAACGGCGCGTAAAACCAGCAAATGCACGGGAAAATGTGGCTTGGTACGAACAAAATAAAATAGCAGTGCTCAATTGAATGTCTAACAATACCAAAAGCACACAATGGGACGATTGTCTATTGAACTACGCTGTTTGCCAATCTGGGGTTAGTTCCAAAGTTCCTTTATTTCTAAAATTCTAAACAACAAATGGTTAAATAAATGTAGGCTACCATCAGTTAGAATTGAAATAATCGATGAAATTAAATTTATTGCCACCTATTATTTGTAGGTTTGCGCGGCGAAACGGAGTTCACCGTAACAAGATCCAAAATCTGATGCAGAAATACAAGGCAACTGGCAACGTAACATATCCCCAAATTATGTTCAGCGTTAAGTCACATTAATGCGGAGGCGTTGGCAAGCAATTATTATTAGCTAGGGTGGACACACGCGCTATTTGACTCCTCCCCAATCCAAGAGATAACCTGTTTCGACAAACTGCAGTTTTGGCCTTTTCAACCCCTTCTCCTTTATCTATTTTTTGTTTTCGATTTTTGAGTGTTTGGCGTGAAATGGGTATACTATTATGAAATATATCTCTTCAATATATCTACGTCCCTGGTTTTGTTAAGTGTACACGGCTTCCCAATGATCACACCTATGTAGACATTCAATTAAGAGAACACTATCTCGCATATAGTGCAAATTATGGCCCTTTCTACTTAGAAATTCTGGTTTAAGTTTTGCGTGCAACTACGTTAAGAGACAATATCTTCGGAACTAATCAATGTATTGCATTGTAATTTTATACAGTCCTTCATAACATGTGTTGTAAGTGCCAATTCAGTGTGATTCCAAGATAAAATTGTCGCTATTTTTTCACAATGTGGTGTCTAGGCTGTCGTTTGCTGTCAAAGCCAATTGAGATTTTTGCTTTAGGAAAAATCATTAACCATCACCGGAACATTTCCAGTCAGGTTTAAATCTAGGTTATATGGGGTCAAACACTAAGTCAATAGACCCAGTTTTAGAAAAAGCCTGTGAAGATACTAGAGCTAGGCCACATATTTCATCCAATCGTAATGAAAAATCTTCAGAACATTCATTTCCTTCAAATCCCAGTCAGGCTCGAAACTAGGTCATGTGGGGTCAAAAACTAAGTCACTATGTCAAATGTTTGAAATTTGTGAACACACTAGTTAATCCAGAGACATATATGTCTCTGGTTAATCAAAGCACAGAAAGTGCTACGGCCTGGAAGCGGCAGTAACGTTGGAGAAGAAGTTGAAAGAGCATATATCAAAAAATAGCAAATATTATGAAACTGGCAAATTGGAAAACAGGAGGACCTTGTCGGCCCTATATCGCTCACCTGAGTGCAAGAGCTCACAAGTATACACATTTAAGACATGAAGAATCAAAGGAAAATTTGACAGCAGGTTTAGGCAGAAATATTTTGAAGTTTCTGCCTTATTATATTGATAAATATGTCAATGTTAAATCAACTTCCATCAAGTAGTTTCTGTGTGTTTTACAAATTGCACCGACTTGGTGGAGGTTCAAAGAGGTTCAGTCAAGGTTCAGCCCTGGCAACAAGTTGTGCACTGAATGGAATTATGTGAATAACTGTAAAAGTAGGGCCATGCAAGGAACATCCATGCCAAGTTGTATCAACTTGCTGCCAGTGGTTTTTGAGAAGAGCTACGGTCAGTGAGTGAGTCCAATAGATCATCTAGAGCCTTCTGCTCAGGTGATCTAAAAATAACTTAGGTTACAGGACCACAAAACACTAGTATACTGAATACATGCTTTCTTGTTTAAGGATGACCACAGTTGTGGTCGAAACTGATAAGTGTAATTTAGCGTAGTATTTGGGTAAACAAGAAAATATGTATGCAATTGGATCCAGCAACTAACATAATGAACACATTAAAAGACATACACTATTACTTACAACAAGTTACAGAACAAGCTAGGTGAATGAATGAAAATAAGAAGTTTCACAAAGAGCATTATGCTGCACTCCAGGAGAGTGGGAAATAGTGGAGTAAGAGTTCAGAAAGATAAGAGCATTCTGAACCCTTAGTAGACTATTTTTAATACCGTGCTGGTAAGGGATTGGGAACATGTGTATTTATTGAGCACAGGGTTATGTAGCATTTGTGTGAAAATTGCACCATGGTCAACTAGTCCTCATGAACCATTATAATGCTTTGACAAAAGACCTAGTTTGGGCATATTGGACAGTTTTGAACAAGGCCCAAAGTACATGAGAAACAAATAGTATAACAATGTTTCATGCTGAATAAATAGAAATTAAAAATTCTGCACCAATGCAATAAACTGAACTGGTAATGATGTTATAAAAAAAGGTTTGAAAGAAAATAATTCTTTAAACCATGGACTAGACTGGGAGAAGTGTTTGATCATGGCTATACTGAACATACATACACATATATATATATATATATATATATTGATAACAATTAACATACTGAGTGAAACGTTGTATTTGGATCCGAGGAAACCCCAATGCTACATAAATGTATTTTATGATAAATAAAATGATTTATGTCATTGCGGTGAATCAAAGGTTAATATATTAAATAAAAGTTATTAGTCATCCTGGGGTGTCAAAAGTCGTATAAGAAATCGATGTCATCTTGTAGGTCACTTCAGGCAAGAAAGCGATTAACACATTTCTCTCTAAACTATGTGTACCATAGCCAATCAGCGAGCGAGCTGCTATCATGCGTCAGTGTGTGGATACTAGTTTTAATCGACGGAGTTCCTTTGTTTATCAAGGTTAACAACCTCCACACGTTCCTCAACCGCTGATCTGAATATCATTCCTTTATTTCACACTTAGTCCGACATAGCGGGCGCGCTCTCTGATCGATAGTTGGTTTATTTTAAATACGGAAATGTTCGTTAATTTCTTTGGTCTATTTATAACATGTATATTGAAATGTCAAATCAAAGAAAATATATAAACAACAAAACCGACGAGAGAAATGGCGTCAACATTGTTTAAACTATTTTTATTTTTTTATTTAAACTGAAATCGACAACGCCCGTAAATATTCGTACTATTCCGTTTCACTTCGGCTTCTTTTTTTACCATTTGTTTTTCGTCGCAATTTTTCGAGATTATTCGCAAACTTATTTTTCTTTATGTAAAATATATTATGGAATATGAAAAAGAAAAAAAAAAATGTAAAATGCGAAACATAATGGTAAAATCAGGCATGATGATTTGTTTCACAGTGGCAAATGACTCCATTTTAACTGAATTGGACAATCTCCGTAAATACTCGAACCGGGTCGTACATTTCCGTTCCACTTCTCGAAGATGATAATAACCCTCCATATTTGACCACTCGGCGCATTAATTTCTAAACATTTGTAAAACTTATTTTGGAGTACTCACGCCTTAATTTTGTCACTGATGTTCCGACAACATTATTTTTTGTGTAATCTTAGCCTTTTAAATGCAGTTTTGTTGAATCCATGATGAACTATTTTTTCCGCGCAGTCTGAACTTAAAAAAATGCGTTATATGTTTACAGTAATTGGCAGGTAGCCAACTCCGAAAAATGGTTTATCTACTATGACCGGGGCTAAAGCCGAAGGTCAAAAATGGTAAATCTTTTTAACCTAAAATATTATAGGTTGGGTGTCGAAAACATTGTGACAAATTGAGAAAAAACTCATCAAGATTATTTTTTTCTTTTGTCACAATGTTTCAAACGTCTTCTTTTGTAGATGCGTCTGCAAGTGGGTTAAACAGTGTTAGCGCGCTATTTGCTGTTATAACTGTCGCTAAAGCTACAAGAGATTAACATGCCACATGGTGACAGAAAGCTCCTATAGTGACTGAAATCTTAGGTAACACGAGAAATCTGCCTTGGTCGTGTCGTGTCGTTAGCATCGGGGATTTGTAATCGGACGTCCCGGGTTCAATCCCCAGTCGCGGCACGACGGGCATGGTGGATTGCCCTTGGGCGAGGCATATATACTAGCCTAGTACTGATTTGTTTACCATGGGATCATGAATAAGTGTCGCCGTGATATAACTGAAATAATGTTGAAAACAGCGTTAAACCCCATTTTACAAAAAACAAAACTTAGATTACACTACAAAACCTTCTAATTGCCCCTTTTTCAAACATTATTAAAATATGAAAGAAGAAAACTGCGTCTGACAGACCACTGAAAATTATTGTAGAAGGTGGGATTTAGAAGTAAATACAGATACAACTAAAGTAATGGTGTTTCGGAAATTCACTATAAAATGTTAATATAAAACAAATGCCTTGGATATAGTGAGTAATTTAAATTATTTAGGAACTGGTTCATTTGTTTTAAATCAAGAAACACTTGTTGGAAAAGGTTTAAAAGCATTAAATGTTCTTTTATATATAATACCAAACGATTTAATTTTAAACCCTCAGTATTGTGTCAACTGTTTGATGCATTTGTTGCTCTACATTGATTTTGCATGTGAAATATGGGGGGTTTGGTAAATCAAATTCATTGAAAGGATTCACCTGAAATTGTGCAAAGCCTTGTTGAAGGTAAAGAGCTCTACCTCCAGTGCCAGGTGTATTAGGAGTTTACCCACTCTACATCAGTCGTTATGTACGCATAATCAAATATTGGTGTAAGATTATGAGTTATAATATCTTAATTCAATACATGTACAACACACTCTTGATTGATAGTCGGAAAAGTACGAAGAATTGGATTTCCAACGTTCAGTACTTATTAGATAATTATGGATTTTCATATGTATGGTAAAATCCTTGTTCGATAAATTGAAACAAATTCCATCTAGATTTCAAAATACAGAATAGCATTGACAAAATTAAGATTATCTTCGCACCAGTTAAGGGTTGAAACAGGCCGGTATACTAATCAAAGGATAGATAGATCACTTCGAAAGTGCTTATTATGTAATTCGTCGGATATAGAAGATGAATACCATTTTATCCTGGTGTGTCCCTTATATAGCCATATCAGAAAACAATGCATCGGTATGATGATTAGATACCCAAAAGGAAAACGACAGAAATGGTAGGAAAGGATAGTTGATTCGTCACAGATGATGGCTATTAGTTAATTTGCAAAGGACGGTATAACCCGTAGATCTAAATTAACTGTATGAGATCATGATAACCGGCATCAACGTTCAGATTTGTTTGTTTACCCGAAATAGGTAGCACCTATACTCATATTATATACTTTATTATTTTTAACTTAACTTTCGTGTGGACAAAGTCAGATACGACAAAGCACATACGCACGACAAATTCCGTTCCGTCAATTTTTGATTAAATCATTATGAAGCTAAACGAACAATAGTGTCAGTTCTATTATTTTTAAATGTGTTCGATTAAGTGAACAACTAAGTTTTGCAATCCTTAAACCTTCGAAACAAACTGACCTTACTAACCCACTGAAAAAAGGCATAATGTAAATTATTATTTTTAGATAAAGAAAAAAAGATCGAAATTATAGAAACAATTGTAAGTAAATTGAATTTTTAAAAAAATGTTAACTGTGTTATGAGTTTGAAGATGCCTAGGGTTAGGGTTCAAGAACACATGAACAATTTGTCAACTTCTAAGTCTTCTATTGACAGGCACATCGAGGGATTTTTTAGAGTAAGTTGCTAGTGTCCGGATGCTAATTTAATTCGGATATTATAATATTATTGGTCACCATATGAGCATTATGACAAAGGTAGAACATTACCTTGCAAAACAGTATTTTAATGCAAATGCAGATAAATGTAAGAAATTTCATGGAATCATTTGTGCAGAGCCCAATCAAAATTGCTGCACAAATGCGCAGGTTCAATGAGCTGAATATATCTAGTATACAGGTTTTCTCATAAAAAAAAAAAATCAAGATTTACCGGGAAATCAATTAACAACATAAAGTTTCCATTAATCTCAGATAAAACACTACCATTTGATACAATGACGGGACCCAGTGATCACTTTACGACACCTGTTTTCTTTCATTTGACAGTTTGTGTATTTCACACTTGTTTTATTGTTGTGAAGTGTTAATTCAGCCTTATAATCTGACTGACCAAAAGCTAAGCAATATTGATACATTAAAGGCTGTAAATATGATAAATGACAAGTATAGATCCATTAAATATATCGGCACACTTTTTGAAGTTGGTTTCAATGATCAACACAGGCCTTTTTATAAACGGATCGTATTATAGTTTTACCTGCGGCGTACAGGCGGGCGGCGTCCAGTATGTTGTCAGCTGAATAACTTTAGAAGCCTTTGTCCAATCATCACCAAATTTGGTCAGAATGTGTATTGGGATAATATCTCGGACAAGTTCGATAACTAGCCATATGGCTTTAATCAATCAAGAGTTATAGCCCTTTAATTATAGAAATTACCCAAAATTGGTCTTGTCAGCTCAATAACTTTAGAAGCCCTTGTCCAATCATCACCAAATTTAGTCAGAATGTGTATTGGCATAATATCTCGGACAAGTTAGATAACTAGCCATAGCGCTTTAGTCAATCAAGAGTTATAGCCCTTTAATTATAGAAATTACCTAAAATTAGTCTTGTCAGCTCAATAACTTTAGAAGCCTTTATCCAATCATCACCAAATTTGGTCAGAATGTGTATTGGCATAATATCTCGGACAAGTTTGATAACTAGCCATATCGCTTTAGTCAATTGAGAGTTATCGCTCTTTAATAGAAATTACCTAAAATTGGTCTTGTCAGCTCAATAACTTTAGGAGCCTTTGTCCAATCATCAACAAATTTGGTCAGAATGTGTTTTGGCGTAATATCTCGGATAAGTTCGATAACTAGCCATATTGCTCCAGTCCATAGAGAGTTATTGCCCTTTAATTATAGAAATGACCTAAAATTGGTCTTATCAGCTAAATAACTTGTGAAGCCTTTATCTACATAATTATGTTCCTCGAAATGGCCAAAACTGTACTAACAAAGTTTGGCTGTTGTACAACCAATTATCACTATACTTGGTCTCAAAAAAACAGGACGGGCGTATTTTGTGACATTTGGCGCTCTTGTTTTTTGTTTTTAATGTATTTTATTTTCATTGGTGTTTATTAAATCATCAATGTTGTTTTGATGTAAAAAAGCCCTTTATACATAATTTTTAAGACTTGCATGAAAAATAAAGCAATTTTATTGTGTTTAGTTGTTTTTTTGTCTTCTCAAGGTTTGAGACATTGAACAACAACAAATTTAATAATTTCAATTATAGACAATAAAATCTTCTAAAATTCCAGAAATTCTTCTCTCAATGGATGATGATAGCAAGGAAAACAAATTCAGGCAACATTGTGATATTGACCATTACAGATCAAAATCCTTAACTCTCTTACAAATTTACCCTTTCATTTTTATAAATAGAGATTTTAGCAATTTTAGTCTGGATATTTTCAAATTCATCTCAGCTGCAGATTTGTTGTATGTGGGATAGTATTAAACAAAACTGTTTGGTATCAAAGGTTTTCTCATATTGTGTTTTTTTTTTCTTGGCATGGTAAGACTTAACCCTTTCCCTCATACAGATATTCTGACTCCTCTGAAGCAGACGACTTTTGAAAACATTGTAGCCCAAGAAGAAATTGACGACTGCAGCAGACAGCTTTTTGAAAACATAGTGACAAAAGAAGAAATTGCACAAAACGTGCAATTTCTCCTTTGGCCACAATGTTTTCCACTTTTGGTCATTGGTTACTTATTCAATTACAGAGATTTTCCATTTTTTGACAAAATATGTTAAAATGTCGCTGCAGATTTCTTGTATGTGGGAAAGGGTTAAGGATCACTTCTCTGTACCGTATGTCTATCTGTCAGTGTTATACTTTACCATATACAAATCTGCAGCAGACGACTAAAAAAACATGCCCACAGAAATTGGGATAATCCCTATAGATGTAATTACTGAAATTGAATAAAGTTGAAAACATTGTGGCAAATGGAGAAATTGCCCATCATGAGCAATTTTTCCATTTGCCTTTATGTTTTCATCAGTCGCTTGCTTCAGAGGTGACAAAGCATCTTTATGTGGGAAAGTATTAACCCTTTCCCTCATACAACAATTGTGCAGCAGATAACTGGAAATATATATCAGATAGATGACAGACTAGGTAAAATATGGAATAATCTTTCTAAATGAAAGGACAATCATACATTAGAGTTGAAATCATTCTGGCAAATGGCGAAATAGCTCATCATGCGCAATATCTCCTTTTGTCACAATGATTTCAAAAGTCGTCTGCTGCAGAGGCATCAGAAAGTGTCTGTACATGTATGTGGGAAAGACAAGTGTTTACTGTTAACCCTTTCCCTCATATAGACGCTTTCTGACGCCTCTGCAGCATACAGCTTTTTGAAAACATAGTGACAAAAGAAGAAATTGCACAAAACGTGCAATTTCTCCTTTTGCCACAATGTTTCCACTTTTTGTCATAGGTTATCCATTCAATTATAGAGATTTTCTACTTTTTGACAAAATATGTTCAAAGTCATCTGCAGCAGAATTGTCGTATGAGGGAAAGGGTTAACAGGAGTGAGGTTAATCAAAGTTGACACATGTTCTCATTTTAACATTCTTGTTTTATTTTAGAATCCTTTGGTTATTCCCATACATGTACAGGTTACAGAGATAATAGCAACATGTCATACAGCTGTATATTTCGAGCTGGCTTATCTTGTTCAAAGAGGGTACCAAGCACATCAATTTTGAATAAAATGTGTAGCACCAAATGGAATAGGTAAGGAAAGACATTTTTTTTTTGGTCCCTAGATTCACCGAAATTGACTTCACACTCGCGGAATTCGACCTATAATATTAATATTAAATAAAGTTCTTATAAGATACATTAGAGTTTATTTGATCAATAAAATGTATATAACATAAATGATAATATTATAGGTCGAATTTGGTGGATCTAGGGACGTCTTTTTTTTCTTGCACTTTCTTCTTTATTTTTGGTCCAAATTTATGAAGATTGTACCAAGTTTATTATGCAAGACAATTTTATTTTCTGACAGAACTCTCTCGTTTATAAATGTGTATAAACAATTAAAAATTTGTTTGTATTGGTTATGGCCAATAAAGACATGTCTATAAGCCTTAACCCTCGTCTGCTGCTATTACGTCTGCAGGTGGGAAAGGGTTAAATTCAAAGTAACACTGTTACACAATTCAATTCCGAAATGGTGCCCCTTTTTGACCTTCAAACTAACAACAACAACAACAAAATTTACATAGTCAGATTTGAACAGCCCGTTGACTTTTTATTCCTTACTGCCAACCAATTAACCTACATCTGTTAAACTGCCAAATATATAGTTCCATCAGTGATGCAGAGACACGATTAATAATAATCATGTCAATGCTACTTTGGTACCAGATTGATACTTAGATTTGAGATTTATTTAGATAATATCTACATACAGTTAAATTATGTAAATATTATCTTTCTTCATGTTTGGGCAGATAATAAATATCATTGCGCGTTCTATAACTCTCATGATCCTCAAAACACCTCCAATGACGCAGTAGAATGCGTCTGGAAATTCCAAAAGGTTCTATAAATAGCTCGCGAGACTGGCTATCGATTGTTCTTAAATCTCAATATTATAAAGCTTTATTTTGTAGTTGTTGCAATATATGAAAGCGTCTAGATGATAAAACTGGTTTACAAAGGTTTTAAGGACATGATGTCAGTTTGTACACAGGTTATACACTTTCGAGCGCAACCCTCTGTACGATCTAGAGTCAATTAGCAATCAATGTTGAAATTGTAGCTTAATTTAGTTGGAGATCGAGCATTATCATATATGCCTATACTTGTATCAATTGAACAGTTTGGCAAATAGAGAAATTGTGCTTTATGAGCATTTTTATGTGTTTGTTTTTGCTCTCAAACTTTTCAAAGCAGTTTAACTTTTCTAGGGAGAAAACCTTCAATGTGAAGGAACTAAATTGAACAGACCTGTTCAATATCGGACATCATTGAAACAAACGCCAAACTAATGGATACTGTTTTCTCTCCTTTCTATGATAATTTAGTAATTTCTTAAGTGTACAAATGGAATGGCCTAATTTTGAACACATCATGACCAATTTTAGAACATGATTTAAAAGTCACCAAGACAACATTCTGGCAAACTAACATTATTCTACTGTCAAAAGATGCATTTTTTCTCAAATTTACCATAGTGCCATCGGCGCTTTGATTGTACCTATAGGCCATGAGTAGAAATTCGAAATGTTGAAAGAGATCTTCTAAACTTACCTAATTTGTTTGTTTGTATTGTGTTTAATATGAAATATCTAGGGGAAGCAATAATGCAATCTTCCCGCAAAGATAGGACTCACTCTATCTTTTATATGATTCTAGGTTGATGTATCCAAAGCAGATTGAAGCCTTCTCTCTGAATCAATCAGTAAACTATTGTGAGGATGTCGAGGTAAGTAATGGCACAGGACGAGATATGAGGGAATGAACAGGTCTTTTACCTACAATATTTCTCTTATTACTCAGCAAAATCCTATGTTGTGGGTACTCAAAAGATTTGTTTCATTGAGACCATTCTTTTGAGTACCCACAACATAGGGTTTGAATGTCAAATAAGGATTTTACAAAATGAACCGTCATGAATACCCTTCTTTTGAGAAGCTGCACTAAAGATCCCATGCCATTTAAATGTCACCTGAGCTGAAGTAATAAGGCGATATATTTTGATCTCATTTTGATGACGTCTGTTTATTGTTTACTATTGGCCTAAAACAACATCTCCTAAACCACAAGACCAGTTTCAGCGATACTTTACATCTTTCAAATTATTCAAAGATTTAAATTCTATGCATACTTTCATTTGCTGTGGCATCAGAAAGGGGCCTGGGGGTAATATGTCCAATCTTTGAAATTCTTCTCTTCTAAGATAAAATAGTACAAATGTTCCTTAGGTAGCCCTCAACAAAACTTGTTCATGCAATATTGATTGGTTAAAAAACATGACTATATGGCAATGAAAGATTTCAAGATTGTGTGGCAAAAATATGACCATTTACAAATATTTTATCAAGTAGTTTGAGTGGTTGAAAAACATGACCCCGGGGCAGAGCTCTAGATAAGGGTCAATTTGCATGTTTTGAAATTCATATTTGAGTGAGACCATTTTTAACTCACCTAAGCATAAAGTGCTCAAGGTGAATTATTGTGATCGCCCTATGTCCAGTGTGCATCGAGTGGGGTGCATGCAACATTTTCTCCTCAGTAACCAGTGGGTCAATTGGGATAAAACTTCACAGCAAGCATCTACTTAATGTACTCTCCAGAATTCCTTCAATCTTTTTGGATACATATAGAGTTCTGGTTTCCATGACAACTAAACAAAACAAAACTTTAAAAATTTCTTCTCACAAACTGGTTGGCTTATTTTCAAATAATTTTGTAGACATTTTCCTTGGGTGACCCTCTAATAGATTCCTTCAAGCCATGTTGATTGGTCTAAAAACATGGTCACCAGGGGGCGGTGCTGTTTTGCCTTTAGATGGCTTTATTCAAATATATCTGGCCGATTTCCAAATTATTTTGTAGAAATGTTCCTAGGGTGACCCTCTATTAGATTCCTTCGAGCCATGTTGATTGGTTGAAAAACTTGGCCACCAGAGGGCGCTGCTGTTTTGTCTTATATGTCTTTAGTAAAAACTTTGAAATTCCTCTTCTCCAAAAATATCTTGCCAATTTCCAAATAATGTTGCTGAAATGTTCCTTTGGTGACCCTCTACAAGATTACTTCTAGGCATGTTGGTTGGTATAAAAAAAAAGTTATTGTGGTATGCATCCCAATCACATTGCATAATTCAGGTGAGCAATCCAGGGCCTCTAGTTGTCCGGCCCACGATAGTGGATTGAGACATAGCAGTCACTATTAGGAATCCGCTGTGGTCGAGTGGTTAGCGTCGGGGATTTCAAAACTTGGTGTCCCGGGTTCGATCCCCAGTCGCGGCAATTCGGTCATGGTGGAGTGCCCTTGGGCAAGGCACATTTTCTAGCCTAGTACTGGTTTGTTCACGCAGGGAACATGAATAATAAAATTTAAATGCGCGCTAAATGACCTTAGCTGTCGATGCGCCATAAAACAATATACATTCATTCATTATGCAGTCACTATTCCGGCGATGGCGGCGGCCACTTTTACAAATCAATATATCTAAGCAACCCCTGCTGGAATTTTTCTGAAACTTTGTCAGATGTATTGTATGGTCATGGGACATCATTCAACTTCAAAATGTTCAAGGTCAAGGTCATATTTTGGCAAAACTTAACCTTGGTTATATTTCAGCAACCCATGATGGAATTTTTCTGAAACTATGTCAGATGTATTGTATGATCATGGGACATTATGCAACGTCAAAATGTTCAAGGTCAAGGTCTTATTTTGGCAGTACCTGATCTTGGTTAGGTAACTTAACCTCAAACCTTAACATTGCTTATATCTTGGCATCCCCTGATGGAATTTTATTGAAACTATGTCAGATGTATTGTATGATCATGAGACATCATTCAACATCAAACTTTTCAAGGTCAAGGTAATATTTTGGCAGTACTTGAACTTAGTTAGGTAACTTAATCTCAAAACTTGACCTTGGTTAAATCTCAGCAACCCCTGCTTGAATTTATTTTTAACTATGTCAGATGTATTGTTTGGTCATGGGACATCATTCAATGTCAACATTTTCAAGGTCAAGGTCATATTTTGGCAGAACTTGAACTTGGTTAGGTAACTTAACCTCAAAACTTAACCTTGGTTATATCGCAGCAACCTCTTCTGGAATTTTTCTGAAACTATGTCAGATGTATTGTCAGTTCATGGAACATTAATTACTCAAGGTCAAGGTCATATTTTGGCAGAACTTTAACTTGGTTAGGTAACTTAACCTTGGTTATATCTCGGCAACCCCTGATGGAATTATTCTGAAACTATGTCAGATTTATTGTTTGGCCATGGGACATCATTTAACATCAAAATTATCGAGGTCAAGGTCATAATTTGGCAGTACTTGAACGTTGTTAGGTTACTTAACCTCAAAACTTAACCTTGGTTATATCTCAGCAACCCCTGGTGGAATTTTTCTCAAACTATGTCAGATGTATTGTTGTGTTATGGAACATCATTCAATGTCAAAATTATTAAGGTCAAGGTCATAATGTGCCATAATTTTGAATTATCTTTTGAACACTCTAGAAGTCTCTTTCTTCATTCAATCTTCACGAAATTTAATCGCTAGATTTGTTTTCATCTTATCTAGGTCAAGTTCACAAATACGTCATGAGGGGTCAAACACTGGTCACTAGGTCAAATTTCCTAGAAGTGCAAGACACCCGCAGACTGAGGTCTTGTTTCGAATGCCATAAACATAGGTTTTAATGATTGCTACGAATATATAATGGAAGCAAGGCCTGTTACATAGGGAGACATTTTGCTACATGACCAACACTCTAAAAATGTTTTTCAAGGTAAATTGATGTTGAAAAACATGACTGCCAGGCAGCATCAGAAAATGGGATGTTAAAGATAGAGTAGAAATAATTGAGAAAAGAAGAAACAATGAGCAATTTCTGCTTTTTCTCACAATCATGTCAATGTTTACAAAACTTTATTGCTGCAAATTATGGCTGTGCCAGGTGATGGGTTTACTTTTCCACATCTAAAGATGCATTTTGACACATCTGCAACACAAAACTTATGAAAACATTTCTCAAATTATCAATTTCTCCTTTTGCCAGACTGTTTTCAAATTTATTCATTAATTATACCTACAATTAAATACATTTTCCATATTTTTGATATGACATTTTTCAAAGTCGTCTGCTGCATCTATAGTTGGGAAAGGATTAGGGAGCAGACTAACAATTGGTAAAAACCTTCATAATATGTTAAAATTTAAATGTTGAAAAATATAATAAAATTTCTGCTGGCCAAAAAAGGCTTCTGTTGCATTGTTTTTGTGTATGTAACATATTGAGTCAATCTTGTCTTGGTTAAAGCCGAGTCCGGTAGTAAAGTTTGCTGTCAATCCAGGGGCTGTGAGTTTAAATCCCAGCTCGACCAACATCCCAAAGTCACTTTGACAAGCGTCATTCGTCTTTCACCAATGAGCTAACGGTCTCTGCGGAAAAGCAGCCAGTTGCTTGGAAACTATGTTGTGTGGAGTACTGGTGCGAGAAAGCTATGAAAAACTTGCTGCCGTGATATGACTAAAAAGTTGTTGAAAATTGCTATACGCCCCAATCAATCATTATCTTGTTTACAGATCATGTCATCACTGGAGCAAAGACTTGCGGATTCAAGTGCTGAAATTGATAGTTTCCGACAAGAAAACAGCTCATTAAAAGTAAAGCTTGCAGACTTAAATAAAAAGGTGATTTTTCTCTTTCTTTGTTGACTAGTTGGTCATTTATGTGTTTCTGTTGGGCAATACATATGGATCACAATTCAATTGCCTGTCTGTCATGCTTTTGTTTGAATTGTGTTCTTTAAAAATCAAGTATAGGGCATTTTGGAACAGTGTAGAGCCTGATTCGAAATTTTAGTTGATGTTTTGCATGCAACTACACTAAGAGTCTATATCTCAGAACTGGTAATTAGTTGATGCATTGCATTGAATCTGTTTACAGCCCTTCCCATTCATCACAACTATGTAAATTTGGATATCTCTATATTGCATATAATGCAAATTATGGCCCTTTATTACTTGACTTGTAAAGGTTTTGCATGCAACTACAGTCCATAACTCAGTGAATAATAAGCAGTGGAATAATCGAACCTGCTGTCTTACAGACAGCTCTTGTTAATGTTGTAAGGCAAAACAGCCCCGCCCCCTTGCATCCATGTTTTTGACAAATCAAGATGGATTGGAGGAATTGATAGAGGGTCTCCAAGGAATCTTTCCATTATAGCTATATAAGGCAAAACAGCCCCTTCCCCTGGCACTCATGTTTTTAGTTCACCTGAGCTCAAATTGCTCATGACGGGCTTTTGCGATGGCATGGGGCCCGTCGTCAACAATTTCTTTAAATGACATATCCTTCTAAATCCCTATTTGGATTTGGATTAAACTTGGTAGGGATGAACCGTGGGTGATCCTCTTTCAAAGTACTTTCAAGAAATTAATCCAATGTGGAACTCTGGTTGTCATGGCAGCCAAAAGGGCATTTTATGAAAATCTTGTTGTCTGAAACAGATAGTCCTAGAGCTTAGATATTTGATGTGTAGCATTGTCTAGTGGTCCTTTACCAAGCTTGTTTAAATTATTCCCCTGGGTTCAAAATTGGCATTCCCCTTGGTTCACCTCTTTAACATAGAGATATATAGCGGAAAACTTGTTCAAACTATGTCAGTTGTTAAAATAAAAACCAGATTACCATAAAGGGCAGGTTTAGTTTTCACTATATTCTTATATTGGATTTTTTTAAATCTTCTTTAACAAAATGGGCCCACTTGAGGGAGCGTAAAAATAGCCTTCTGAACATGCCAAGTAGGAGGTCAGAGTGTAGTTTTGACTTGAGTAGGATGTTTTCATCATCATCTTCATCATTTTCATTTTTGCTCATCTTTATTTCTCACTCCATTCCTACTTGACCCAACTCATTGATTCTCTTACAAAATGAAAGGTATAAATATATCAGGTGATCAATCCAAGGCCATCATGGCCCTTTTGTTTTGAATACCATTAACATAGGTTTTAATGATTGCTACGAAGATATGATGGAAGCAAGGCCTGTTTACCTAGTCCTCTGCCCGGGGTGCTATAAAACACTTTAAGTCTTCTCCTCTGTGTCTGATTTAAAGATAGTGGGGCAAAAATGCTCCTCGGGAGAACAACACTCTACAAATGTTTTTCAATGTGATTTGATGTTGAAAAACATGACTACCAGGTAGCATCAGAAAATGGGATGTTAAAGATAGAGTAGAAATAATTAAGAAAAGAAGAAACAATGAGCAATTTCTTTTTTTTCTCACAATCATGTTAATGTTTACAAAACTTTATTATCCCCCGCTTTTTCGAAGAAAAAAAGGGGGGTTATTAATTTCGGTCTGTCTGTCTGTCTGTCTGTCTGTCTGTCTGTCTGTCACACTTCGTTTCCGTGCAATAACTGCCACAAATGTGAACCGTTTTTTTTTCAAACTTGGTAACAAGGGTAAATGCCTTAAGGGCTAGGCCAAGTTCGATCGTCACTTTCGGCGGACTATATTTGGTGGAGTTATGGCGCCTTATTTAACAAAAAATGTCGTTTCTTGCTGTTTCCGTGCAATAACTGCCACAAATGTGATTTTTTTTTTTTTTCAAACTTGGTAACAAGGTTAAATGCCTTAAGGGCTAGGCCAAGTTCGATCGTCACTTTCGGCGGACTATATTTGGTGGAGTTATGGCCCCTTATTTAACAAAAAATGTCTTTTCTTGCTGTTTCCGTGCAATAACTGCCACAAATGTGAACCGTTTTCTTTCAAACTTAGTAACAAGGTTAAATGCCTTAAGGGCTAGACCAAGTTTGATCGTCACTTTCGGCGGACTTTATTTGGTGGAGTAATGGCCCTTTATTTAACAAAAAAAGTTGTTTCTTGCTGTTTCCGTGCAATAACTGCCACAAATGTAAACCGTTTTTTTTCAAACTTGGTAACAAGGTTAAATGCCTTAAGGGCTAGGCCAAGTTTGATCGTCACTTTCGGGGGACTTTTTTTGGTGGAGTTATGGCCCCTTATTCAACAAAAAATGTTGTTTCTTGCTGTATCCGTGCAATAACTGCCACAAATGTGAACCGTTTTTTTTCAAAATTAGTTACAAGGTTAAATGCCTTAAGGGCTAGGCCAAGTTCGATCGTCACTTTCGGTGGAGTTATGGCCCCTTATTTAACAAAAAATGTTGTTTCTTGCTGTTTCCGTGCAATAACTGCCACAAATGTGAACCGTTTTTTTTTTCAAACTTGGTAACAAGGTTAAATGCCTTAAGGGCTAGGCCAAGTTCGATCGTCACTTTCGGCGGACTTTATTTGGTGGAGTTATGGCCCTTTATTTAACAAAAAATGTTGTTTCTTGTTGTTTCCGTGCAATAATTGCCACAAATGTGAACCAGTTTTTTTCAAACTTGGTAACAAGGTTAAATGCCTTAAGGGCTAGGCCTAGTTCGATCGTCACTTTCGGTGGACTTTTTTCGGTGGAGTTTTGGTCCCTTAATTAACAAAAAAAGTCGTTTCTTGCTGTTTCCATGCAATAACTGCCACAAACTTGGTAACAACCTAGGCCAAGTTCGTTTAATTTACCCTGTAATACATGTTCAATAAAAAGTCTACTGACATGTTTAAACCTAACCTCAACATTTTCCTACAATATTTCCTGCAAGCGGGGGATATAAATTTCATGAATTTGCTTGTTAGCTGTCGAATTATGGCTGTGCCAGGTGATGGGTTTACTTTTTCCCATCGAAAGATGCATTTTGACACATCTGCAGCACACAACTTATGAAAGCATTGTGACAAAAAGAGAAATTGCTTAAAATGATCAATTTCTCAAAATGTGGGGGCGACATATTGTTTTTGCCCGTTCCGTTCTTCCATCCGTCACACTTGTCTCCGCTCAATAACTGAAGAACGCTTAGACGTAGGAACTTCATACTTGGTATGCAGGTTGGCCATGATCAGTAGCTGACCCCTATTGATTTTAATGTCAGAATGTCTAAAGTCAAGGTCACAGTGACAATGAGCTGAAAAATTGTTTTTGCATCGGCCCAGGAACTTCATACTTGATGTGCAGGTTGGTCACCAACAGCAAATGACCCCTATTCATTTTGAGGTTACCAGGTCAAAAGTCAAGGTCATGTCCGTCACACTTGTTTTCACTCAATAACTGAAAAACGCTTGATTGTACGAACCTCATACTTTGTATGCAGGTTGGTTATGACCAGTACATGACCCCTATTGATTTAGATGTCAGAAGGTCGAATGTCAAGGTCATGGTGACATTGTGAGGTAAAAAATGGTTTCCGCTCAATAACTGAAAAACGCTTTGGCCGAGGAACTCAATACTCAAGGTATGCAGGTTGGCCATGCCCAGTAGAAGACCCCTATTGATTTTGAAGGATTTAAAGGGAGTATACTGGAATCGGCCTGTCGGTCAGTCGGTCTGTCCGCAAAATCTGTTCCCTTGTACTCCGCCTTCAGTTTCTACCTGATTTACTTAATACTTGGCATAAATGTTAATCAGGAGTAGTAGATGTGCAAGACGCAAATTTCATGTCCCTGTGACCTTCACCTTGACCTCTGACCTTGAAATAGGATTTTTTTGTTTTTTTTGTTAAAATCTAATCTGTTGTACTCCTTCTTCAGTTTCAACCTGATTTACTTAATACTTGGCATAAATGTTAATCAGGAGTAGTAGATGTGCAAGACGCAAATTTCATGACCCTGTGACCATCACCTTGACCTCTGACCATGAAATAAGATTTTTTTGTTAAAATCTAATCTGTTGTACTCCTCCTTCAGTTTCAACCTGCTTTACTTCATACTTGGCATAAATGTTAATCAGGAGTAGTACATGTGCAAGACACAAATTTCATGACCCTGTGACCATCACCTTGACCTCTGACCTTGAAATAGGATTTTTTTTGTTAAAATCTAATCTCTTGTACTCCTCCTTCAGTTTCAACCTGCTTTACTTCATACTTGGCATAAATGTTAATCAGGAGTAGAAGATGTGCAAGACGCGAATTTCATGTCCCTGTGACCTTGACCTTGACCTCTGACCTTGAAATAGGAATTGTTTTTGTTAAAATCTAATCTGTTGTACTCCTCCTTCAGTTTCAACCTGATTTACTTCATACTTGGCATAAATGTTAATCAGAAGTAGTAGATGTGCAACACGCAAATTTCATGTCCCTGTGACCTTGACCTTGACTTATTTCATGAGGAAATAGTACTTTATGTGGATTGTATTTTATGCATTAAAAAATGTTCTTGACAAAATTTCTTTAAAATTAGGTTTGTATATTGCTTTTTGATATCATCTTAGTATTTCTTTTTGATACTGATATTCAAATTGTTTGAGTCAAAGATAATACTCTGAGAAATAATATGTGTAAGGGGTTGGGGCGGGGGTATTAATCACCTTTAGTGATAGTCCCTGTGACCTTGACCTTGACTTATTTCATGAGGAAATAGTACTTTATGCGGATTGTATTTTATGCATTAGAAAATGTTCTTGACAAAATTTCTTTAAAATTAGGTTTGTATATTGCTTTTTGATATCATCTTAGTATTTCTTTTTGATACTGATATTCAAATTGTTTGAGTCAAAGATAATACTCTGAGAAATAATATGTGTAAGGGGTTGGGGCGGGGGTATTAATCACCTTTAGTGATAGTTCTAGTTTTGTTTGATTTTGAGGTCACAAGGTCAAGGTCACAGTAATAATGAGCTGACAAATTGTTTTTGCTTAATTACTGTAGAATGCTTTGGCCATGGAAGTTAATACTTTGTGTGCAGGTATGTCACCACCAGCAGATGACCCCTAGTGATCCCTAGTGATTTTGAGGTCATTAGGTCAAAGGTAAAGGTCATGTTAACCTTCAGCTGAAAATTGGTTTTCGCTCAATAACTGAAGAATGCTTATGTCGAGGAACTTCATACCTGTGTGCAGGTTGGTCCTAAAAGTAGTTGACCCTTATTTATTTTGTTTGATTTTGCGGTCAAAGGTCAAGGTCACGGTAACCTTCAGCTGAAGAAGGGTTTTTACTCAATAACTCAAGAACGCTTATGCCCAGGAACTTCATACTTGGTGTGCAGGTTGGTCCTAACCTGTAGATGACCCCTATTGATTTTGATGTCAGTAGGTCAAAGGTCATGGTAACCTTCAGCTGAAAAATGGTTTCCGCTCAATAACTGATTGTCACTGTTGCTTCATCTCCAGTCCAAAACTACAAAATTCATCTCCATCATTTCTTATCCTCCCCTACGACCACACAAATGGGGAGACAAGTGCTTTTTCAGAAAAGCAATCTCTAGTTATATCTACAATTAAATAGATAAAGATAAAAATAAATTTCTGCTGTTCACAAAAGGCTTTTGTAGCATTATTTTTGTATATGTAACATATTGAGTCAAACTTGTCTTGGTTAAAGCCGAGTTTGGTAGCAACGCGAGCTGTCAATCCCAGGGCTGTGAGTTTGAATCCCAGCACCGCCAACATTATATCCAACGTTTGACAAAAGTCACTGTGACAAGCGTCATTCATCTTTCACCAAT
Source organism: Serripes groenlandicus (assembly GCA_031761405.1). Classification (NCBI taxonomy): domain Eukaryota; kingdom Metazoa; phylum Mollusca; class Bivalvia; order Cardiida; family Cardiidae; genus Serripes; species Serripes groenlandicus. Next base: position 104,607,699 of record JASEVX010000001.1, on the reverse strand, counting down.
GAGCTAATAGTCTATGCGGAAAAGAAGCCAGTTCAATCAATCAATCATTGTCTTGTTAACAGATCATGTCATCAGTGGAGCAAAGACTTGCAGATTCAAGTGCTGAAATAGAAAGACTTCGACAAGAAAACAGCTCATTAAAAGGAAAGCTTGGAGACTTAAATACAAAGGTGATTTTTCTCTTTCTTTGTTGATATGTTGGTCATGTATGTGTCTCGGTTGGGCAATACATATAGATCACATCCAGTTGCCTGTCTGTCATGCTTTTGTTTGAATTGTGTTCTATGAAAATCAAATATAGGGCATTTGGGAACAATGTAGATTCTGATTTGAAATTCTAGATGACGTTTTGCATGCAGGGCTCCAGATAATTTTTTGGCATGAGAAGTAATTACTCATGAAAATTTGGAGGGGAGGATTAATGAACTAATATGAATGTTGAATGACATATAAATCGTACACGCTGCCCTGTTTCAGTGACTGACCTAAATCGGTGACCTTGTTGTTTTGCATATGCTCTTCAATTTGAAGTATCAATGTTTTTTGTGGTCTCGAGTGTAAACATATAAATACATAAATGATTTTTTGCTTTAAGTGCAAAAATACAACTTGGGAAACCCAAAGTATACACGTGACCATTCCAGCCAATCGTATTCGCGATATGTAAATCAAAACTAATTTAAGACTTACGAAAGCCCAAATGTAATGCGGTAAACGTCATCAATATTGGGGCCGTTGAATAGGAATGCACACAAGACATGTATCGATGAACAAAGTATACTCCCAGCCACTCGGTAAATCTCGAAAATTAACTGCAGTTACCGCAATTTGTCAAAGAGATTCGACGATTAGAAATGCTGGTGCCTGAAATCTCACCTCGAGTATGCGAGCTTAAATTTGAACCCTGTAAAAATGTATCGCATGGTGCATATATGAGAAATTATTTCCTGTGTAATAGATTTTCAAATAAGGAGATGTTTACTACAGCTTCAAGAAAGCGCGCGAAAAAAAATCACGTGATCTGTATGCCTGCGAAAATATCACGCGGTGTTATTTCTTCAAGTAGAAAGCGACTCCATTGGATGAAGCTCTCCTTTTAACTGTCTCGCGAGATTACAAATTAGCACAGCAACAAATACACACTGATCACGTCAAAAGCGCTTTCATTTAATTCAATTGAAATTACAGGCGCTTCAATGACAAAGATCGATTTGGTTTCCGATTTACGTAAATAAAAAGCTAAATGTAGAAAACGGGAACCATTACTTTTAGTTCTTAAAATAGACTAGGTTTTTCCGAGAAACTTTGAAAGAAAATATTATTTTTTTGTGATTTAAAAAAGAAGATACGCATGATAACGTGAACGGATGAGTAAATTGCAAACTGTATGCGTATTTGTAACTCATGGAATTTGACACACATGCGTATTTGGTGATTTTCCATTCATAATTTACGCAGATACGCACATTATCTGGAGCTCTGTGCATGCATCTACATTAAGACTTAAGAGTTTATGTCTCAGTAATTACTTGGTGCATTGCATTGAAACTTTTTACAGCTCTTTCCATCCATCACACCTATGTAAAGTTGGATAACTCTATATTTCATTTAATGCAAAATATGACCCTTTATTATTTGACTTGTGAAAGGTTATCTACAGTGCATCTACAATCCATAACTGAGTAAATAAAAAGCGGTGGAATAATCGAACCTGCTGTCTTGTTAATGTTATAAAGGCAAAACAGGTTTATTCCCCATCATTACCTCCATCAATAGACAAGAGTACATAACTCAACTTGGAGTTTTGGTTAAGTTTTTTGTACAACCCTACTTTTTTAGCTCACCTGAGCTTTGCTCAAGGTGAGTTATTGTGATCGCCTTTTGTCCGTCGTCCGTCGTCCGTCAACTTCTTCTCCTCAGTAACCAGTGGGTCAATTTGGATGAAACTTCACAGAAAGCATCCTCTCAATGACCTCACCAGAATTCCTTCAACTTTTTGGGATCCATGCAAAATTCTGGTTTCCATGGCAACGAAACCGAAAAAACTTCAAAATTCTTCTTCTCCCAAACTGGTTGGCAGATTTTCAAATAATTTTGAAGAAATGTTCCTTAGATGACCCTCTATCAGATTCCTTCAAGCCATGTTGATTGGTCGAAAAACATGGCCGCCAGGGGGGGCGGGGCTTTTTTGCCCTATATGGCTATAGTGCAAACTTAAAAAATCTTCTCCTGCAAAAGTGTCAGGCCGATTTTCAAATAAATTTGTAGAAATGTTCCTTGGGTGATCCTCTATCAGATTCCTTCAAGCCATGTTGATTGGTCAAAAAGCATGGCCGCCAGGGGGCTGGGCTATTTTGCGTTTTATGGCTATAGTGAAAACTTAAAAAATCTTCTCCTCCATAAGTGTCGGGCCGATTTTCAAATAATTTTGTAGAAATGTTCCTTGGGTGACCCTCTATCAGATTCCTTCAAGCCATGTTTATTGGTCGAAAAACATGGCCGCCAGGGGGCGGGGCTATTTTGCCTTATATGGCCAAAGTGAAAACTTAAAAAATCTTCTCCTTCGAAAGTGTCAGGCTGATTTTCAAATAATTTTGTAGAAATGTTCCTTGGATGACCCTCTATCAGATTCCTTCAAGCCAAGTTGATTGGTCGAAAAACATGGCCACCAGGGGGGGCGGGGCTATTTTGCCTTTTATGGCTATAGTGAAAACTTAAAAAATCTTCTCCTCCAAAAGTGTATGGCAGATTTCCAAATAATTTTGTAGAAATGTTCCTAGCGTGACCCTCTATCAGATTCCTTCAAGCCAAGTTGATTGGTCAGAAACTATGACTGCCAGGGGGCGGGGCTTAAATAGCTAAAGTGAAAAAAAAAAATCAGGTGAGCGATTCCAGGGCCATCATGGCCCTCTTGTTTCAAAACCATTAGATATAAAGCTTACACACACTTACAATACTTATTTACTATCATTACCTTCATCAACAGACAAGAGTACATAACTCTGTCAAGGTTTTTGTAAGAATTATGGCCGTTTTTGTCTCGCCCACGATAGTGGAGTGAGACATAGCAGTCACTTTTCCGGCGACGGCGACGGTAGCCGCTTTTACAAATAGCTATATCTCGGCAACCCCTGCTTGAATTTTTCTGAAACTTTGTTAGATGTATTGTTTGGTCATGGGACATCTGTCAACGTCAAAATGTTCAGGGTCAAGGTCATAATTATGCAGAACTTGACCTTTGTTAGGTAACTTAACCTCAAAACTTGACCTTTCTTATATCTCAGCAACCCCTGCTTGAATTTTTCTGAAACTTTGTCAGATGTATTGTTTGGTCATAGGACATCAGTCAACGTCAACATTTTCAGGGTCAAGGTCATAATTGTGCAGAACTTGACCTTTGTTAGGTAACTTAACCTCAAAACTTAACCTTTCTTATATCTCAGCAACCTCTGCTTGAATTTTTCTGAAACTTTGTTAGATGTATTGTTTGGTCATGGGACATCTGTCAACGTCAAAATTTTCAGGGTCAAGGTCATAATTGTGCAGAATTTGACCTTTGTTAGGTAACTTAATCTCAAAACTTAACCTTTCTTATATCTCAGCAACCTCTGCTTGAATTTTTCTGAAACTTTGTCAGATGTATTGTTTGGTCATGAGACATCTGTCAACGTCAAAATGTTCAGGGTCAAGGTCATAATTGTGCAGAACTTGACCTTTGTTAGGTAACTTAACCTCAAAACTTAACCTTTCTTATATCTCAGCAACCTCTGCTTGAATTTTTCTGAAACTTTGTCAGATGTATTGTTTGGTCATGGGACATCTGTCAACGTCAACATTTTCAGGGTCAAGGTCATAATTGTGCAGAACTTGACCTTTGTTAGGTAACTTAACCTCAAAACTTAACCTTTCTTATATCTCAGCAACCCCTGCTTGAATTTTTCTGAAACATTGTCAGATGTATTGTTTGATCATGATACATCTGTCAACGTCATAATTTTCAGGGTCAAGGTCATAATTGTGCAGAACTTGACCCTTTCTTATATCTCCGCAACCCCTGCTTGAATTTTTCTGAAACTTTGTCAGATGTATTGTTTGGTCATGGGACATCTGTCAACGTCATAATTGTCAGGGTCAAGGTCATAATTGTGCAGAACTTGACCCTTTCTTATATCTCGGCAACCCCTGTTGGAACTTTTCTGAAACTTTGTCAGATGTATTGTTAGGTCATGGGACATCCGTCACAACAAAATTGTCCGTGTCAAGGTCATAATTTTGCAGAACTTGACCTTTGTTAGATAACTTAACCTCAAAACTTAACCTTAGTCCTATCGCAGCAACCCCTTATGGAATCTTTCTGAAATGTCAGATGTATTGTTTGGTCATGGGACATCCGTAAACATTTTAAGGTCAAGGTCATAATTTTACAGAACTTGACCTTTGTTAGGTAACTCAACCTTGGTTATACCTCAGCAACCCCTGCTGGAAGTTTTCTGTCAGATGTATTGTTTGGTCATGGAACATCTGTCAACGTCAAAATTTTCAAGGTCAAGGTCATAATTTTACAGAAATTTACCTTTATTAGGTAACTTGATCTTGGTTATATCTCGGCAACCCCTCCTGGAATTTTTCTGAAACTTTGTAAGATGTATTGTTTGGTCATGGGACATCTGTCAACGTTAACATTTTCAAGGTCAAGGTCATAATTGTGCAGAACTTGACCCTTTCTTATATCTCGGCAACCCCTGTTGGAACTTTTCTGAAACTTTGTCAGATGTATTGTTAGGTCATGGGACATCCGTCACAACCAAATTGTCCATGTCAAGGTCATAATTTTGCAGAACTTGACCTTTGTTAGATAACTTAACCTCAAAACTTAACCTTAGTCCTATCGCAGCAACCCCTTATGGAATCTTTCTGAAATGTCAGATGTATTGTTTGGTCATGGGACATCCGTAAACATTTTAAGGTCAAGGTCATAATTTTACAGAACTTGACCTTTGTTAGGTAACTCAACCTTGGTTATACCTCAGCAACCCCTGCTGGAAGTTTTCTGTCAGATGTATTGTTTGGTCATGGAACATCTGTCAACGTCAAAATTTTCAAGGTCAAGGTCATAATTTTACAGAAATTGACCTTTATTAGGTAACTTGATCTTGGTTATATCTCGGCAACCCCTCCTGGAATTTTTCTGAAACTTTGTAAGATGTATTGTTTGGTCATGGGACATCTGTCAACGTTAACATTTTCAAGGTCAAGGTCATTATTTTACAGAACTTCACCTTGTTTAGGTAACTTAACTTAAAAACTTAACCTTGGTCATATCTCTGGTCATGGGACATCCATCAACATCAAAATTTTCAAGGTCAAGGTCATAATTTTGCAGAATTTGACCTAGGTTAGGTAACTTCATGTGTGAATAAATATATTAAGATATATACACATGTAGTGAGTTTATTATTTATCATGACATAACGGTATTGATAACAATGCATTGACAGACACTTACTTTTTCACATTTTATCAACTTTACTTTCTTTTTGCATAGTGATACCATTTAATATCTGATTTTCTTAGAAGGGCGAGACACCCTCAGCCCGAGGTCTTGTTCAATTTAAATTTTGGTTAAGTTTTTCGTACAACCCCACTTTTTTCAAAACAATTAGAGATATAGCTTAAACATTTACAAAATCTTTTAACTGTCAATACCTACACCAACAGCCAAGAGTGAATAATTCAGTGAAGGTTTTTGACCCTTTAACGACTTATAAAGTACTTTGCTTATAAATAGTATGATAAATTACTTGGTTATGTTTCTGTACCACTTAAAAGCTTTAAATTATTGACAAGCATGACAAAGTTGAGCACACTGATCTTTGACAGCTCTTTTTTTATTTGGTGTTTGCATGTTCTTGTGGTCACCTACAAAGATAATTCAAATTATGACCCTTGGGTCAAAATTGGCCAAAACCATAGGGTCACCTGTTTTACAGAGATATATATAGGGAAAAACATTGAAAATCTTCTTGTCTGAAACAGAAAGGCCTAGAGCTAAGGCATTTGGTGTGTAGCATTGTCTCTTGGGCCTAAATTGTTCAAAGTATGCCCCTGTGGTCAAAATAGGCTCCTGCCCTTGGTTCACTTGTTTTACAGAGAGATCTTTAGAAAAAGCTTAAAAATCCTCTTGTCTGAAACAGAAAGGCCTAGAGCTTAGATATTTGGTGTGTATCATTGTCTCATGGTCCTCTACTAAGATTGTTTAATTCATGCCCTTCGGGTCAAAGTTGGCTCAATTCTGATAATAAATATCTTTAAACTTGTTAAAATCAAGCTTATGTCATAGCGAATTGTCTGTCGTGCAACCGTCCTTCTGTTAACTTTTTGCTTCAAACGACTTCTCCTCCCTAACCACTTGGCCAATTAGGATGAAACTTCATAGGAAGCATCCTCTCAATGTCCTTTCCTGAATTCCTTCAATTTCTTTGGATCCATGCAAAATTCTGACAGTGTCTGGCCGATTTCAAAATAATTTTGTAGAAATGTTCCTTGGGTGACCCTCTATCAGATTCCTTCAATCCATGTTGATTTTTCGAAAAACAGGGCCACCAGGGGGCTATTTTGCTTTATATTCCTATATAAAGTGAAAACATAAAAAATCTTCTCTGTAAGTGTCGGGCCATTTTCAAATAATTTTGTAGAAATGTTCCTTTGGTGACTCTCTCTTAGATTCCTTCAAGCCATGTTGAGTGGTAGAAAAACATGGCTGCCAGGGGTCGTGGCTATTTTGCCTTAAATGGCTATAGTAAAAACTTAAAAAATCATCTCCTTTAAAAGTGTCGGGCCGATATTTTAGAAATGTTCCTAGGGTGACCCTCTATCAAATTCCTTCAAGCCATGTTAATTGGTCAAAAAACAGAGCCACCATGTGGTGGGGCTGTTTGGATATTTAATTACTGCTTAATGGAAGTGGAGCGATACTGGCCCTCTTGGGCCTCTTGTTGCCTAATGGCAGTGGAGCGATACTGGCCCTGGTGGGACTCTTGTTTGTCTCGCCGTGACGAAGTTGCAAATGCAAGATTACGGTATTACTTTCCTGGAGGCGGTGCAAATATATGCGATTAGCTCAACTTTAAATTTCTTTTTTAGCTCACCTGAGCACGAAGTGCTCAAGGTGAGTTATTGTGATCGCCTTTTGACCAGCGTCTGTCGTTCGTCGTCCAGTGTCCGTCGTTCATCAACATCTTCTCCTCTGTTACCAGTGGGTCAATTGGGATGAAACTTCACAGAAAGCATCCTCTCAATGTCCTCACCTGGGGGTCACCTGTTTTACATAGAGACATATAGGGATAAACTTAGAAATATTCTTGTTAAATACTAACTGGTACATAAACATTTCTAGGGTGACCTTCTTAGTCATATTAACAAAAGACAGGCAACATAGGGTGTGCGTTTTTTGCTCTGTGGTCCTCTTGGGCCTCTTGTATTGGCTTACCTTACTGCATAATGAGTTATTGTGGTCGGCATGACAAATCACATTTTATGACTCAGGTGAGTGATCCAGAGCCATCATGGCCCTCATGTTCTAAAGTTATTGTAGCAGCTTGTTTCTAAAAATTGTAAATACTTTGTAAGAGCTTGCCATTACAGTTGCCCAAAATGGTACAACAGTTATCAAGATGAATGCATTGTAAAACATTTTGATGGTGTGTATATCAATAAATTGTCTAATCCCAAGTAGGAGGTACAATAATGAGTTCCATTTTTAACTCACCTGTGCACAAAGTGCTCAATGTGAGTTATTGTGATCGCATCTTGCATCCACATTTTCTCCTATAAACAGTTTGTCAATTTCGTTGAAACTTTACAGAAAGCATTCTCTCAATATACTCAAAATAATTCTATTTTTTTTTTATGCATTTAGAAATCTTGTTTCCATAGCAACCGAATGATTCAATGAAAAAAAGTTAAAAAAATATTTCTCCTCCCAAACCGCTTGGCCAATTTTCAAATAATTTCGTAGGAATTTTACTTGCACTACCCTCTATAATAATAATAATAATCTCCTAAAGTATCTGACCAGTTTTGTAGAAATGTTCTTTGGGTGATCCTCTACAAGATTACTTCAAGCCATGTTGATTGGTAAACAAAAGGCATTGTGGTTGGCATGACAAAACACATCACATTAATCAGGTGAACCATCCACGGCCATAAAATGCCATCATGTTTAAGTACTTGCTCAACTTGTGTTTTCCAGTTCAATTTGACCAATAATATGTAGGTTGTTTTGAAATGTTGGAATAATTTGTTGGATTGTTGATCACAATACACTAAATGGCGTGTCATCTGGAAAAAGGTCAGTTGAAGAAACATCTAGGTGCATTGGTAAATCATTGATGTACAATATAAAAAGGATATGACCTCTAACTGATTAATGTGGGACACCTGGTGTATATTGAAGTATACTTATTTTGCATTTGAAAAGAAGCATCAACTAAAAAATTCAGGATGTCAGTCATTTGATTCACTCTAAACTGAGAATAGTCTATTTTTCAGAACAAACAAAATAAAATCGGAAGTAAGCCAATACAGAATAAAATCGGAAGACAGCCAATACAGAATAATGATGGAAAATTGAAGTTGCCAGTCCCTAGAACAGTGACTTCATTACCAGCGAAGCCGATATTGGATGGCAATGAAGATTTTATAGCAGTAGAATTTCTCACATATGATCAATATCTTTTACCTTTAATACTATGTGCAACCTCAAGCACTGCAAAATTGAGACAGGTATTCAAACCTGAGGTGGAATTACACGCTAATTTGAAAAAGTTGTCTAAACTAACATATGATGCGGACAAAGGACAGGTTTTGCAGTCTGGACAGCCAGTAGAAACAGTTGGAAAAATAGAAGGGATGAAACAGTTTTTAGATTTTGTAAAAGGACACAAAAATCCTATTTTAGTAGTATACAGACCTAATACTTTAATCAATATTGATAAGATCCTCAGGAATTTAAATCTTAGTGATGAAATGAAAGCTGTAGTACAATATAGTATTGCTACCTTTCATATAGTTAAAACTTCATTACAAAAGCCACATGACTTTGTAACTGTATTAAAAAATACTTTAAATTTGGAAATGTCAGATGCAAACAGTATGGAGCGAGCTGAAGCTAATCTACGCCTTTTGACAGAAAACATTTTGCCACGAGAGAATACGATTGATTTTGTAAATAGTATGGATTATAAATGGGCTTTTGATACTTACTTGGAATTAGTTGCGAACTACCAGATGCAGTTGTCTGCTCAAAAAAGGCTTGCCAATTCTGGTGTTGGGCTTGATCATCTGAGATTTTTGAGTAAAAAAGGATTTGAAGAGTTCAAGCAATACCTTTTAGAAAGGAACCTCTTAGAAGATGAAATTAATGACTTATACACAGTGTTGTCAAAATGAATAGTGACTTATACACATTGTTGTCAAAATGAATAGTTCATTTTCATAAAAGCTGAGCCCTAAGAACTAATGAAATTCCTTATCTGTATTGTAACATATTGGCTTTTTCAATTCCAAAAGAAATATCTGAAAATATATTTTTATATAGGAAGTATGGACAAGTAAAGGTCAGCTTGTCAGATCAAGTAGAAATCATTGTATGAAGAGGAGAAAGAAATTTCTCATTACAAGCAAGTTATCCATTTTCTCTAATGTTTTAAGAATACTTTGCTGTTCACTATTTAGGATTGAAGAAAATTGTCGCCGTTAAAATTTGCATCAAAGCTTTTAAAATGTCATTTTAGCTCAACTATTCTGAGAATATGAGAGCTTTTGTATTCCCCCTGGCGTCGGCGTCACACCCTGGTTAAGGTTTTGCATGCAAGTACATACAGTACACCATAGCTCAGTTACTACAATATGTTATGCATTGTAACTTACTACAATGTTAAATTGGTTAAATTTGAACTTGCAACTACATTCAGAGTCAATATCTCATTAACAACTTGACATGACATAAACGGAAATGTTTACCCTCGCCGTCCAGAGTTAACTATTTGACGAGCTGTAACTACTTGATGCATTGCATTGTCACGTATACACTCCTTTCCAATCATCACACCTGTAACGTATGTAAACAATCACATAGTGCAAATTATTGCCCTTTTTTAATCCGAAATTCTTGTTAAAGTTTTGTGTGCAACTACATAAATAAAAAATAAAAAATAAAAGAATTTTCATATATAAAGAGGCTAGATAAAAAAAATACAGACTGTCCAGTTCATATTCAAGTAATCAAATTAAAACGGAATATATATGGTCAAAGTTGTGGCATATACCAGCTGTGACATCATCACATCCGGTAATAAAAGACAGATAGTACAGATTACTGTGCAGGTTTGCTAGTTTGAAGAACTATTTGAAGAATTTTAACAAACTGTTGTACTATGCAAATGCTTGTGACTCGATTTCTGCGGCAGAAAAAACCATTAACTGAACTCGATAACAATTAGCAGCAATTAAGGTTAACCCTCTCCTACATATATACGCCGTTTGATGCATCTGCAGCAGAGGATCTTTGAAACAATAGGGCCATGATGGCCCTGGATCGCTCACCTGAGCTATGTAACGTGATTTGTTATTTTAACAACATAATTCTTTTTAGCTCACCTGAGCACGAAGTGAGTTATTTTGATAGCCCTATGTCCGGCATGCGTCGTGCATCCGTCAACATCTTTTCCCCTGTAACCGGTGGGTAAATTGTGGTGAACCTTCACAGAAAGCCTCATCTCATTAACCTAACCAGAATTATGGTTTCCATGGCAACCAAACTAAATCAACTTTAACATTCTTCTTCTCCCAAACCTGTTGGCCGATTTTAGCTCACCAGAGCACGTAGTGCTCAAGGTGAGTTATTGTTATCGGCTTTTGTCCGTCGTTCGTCGTCCGTCGTCAACATTTGCTTGTTACTACTCTTAGAGGCAACATTTTGCATCCAATCTTTATGAAAGTTTATCAGAAAATATATCTCCATCAACTCTAGGCCAAGTTCGAAACTGGGTCATGTGGGGTCAAAAGCTAGGTTACTAGGTCAAATTTAAAGAAAATCTTGTTAACTGTGAAAGTCACATTTTTGGCTTGAGCATGTTGAAACTTTGTCAGAATGTTTGTTTTAGTGATATCTAGTCCAAGTTTTAAAGTGGGTTATGTCCGGTCAAAACCTAGGTCACTAGGTCAAATTTAAGGAAAATCTTGTTAACACTCGGGAAGCCACATTTTTGGCTTGAGCATATGGAAACTTTGTCAGAATGTTTGTCTTAGTGATATCTAGGCCAAGTTTTAAAGTTTTAAACACTCGGGAAGCCACATTTTTGGCTTGAGCATGTTAAAACTTTGACAGAATGTTTGTCTTAGTGATATGTAGGCCAAGTTCGAAACTGGTCACTAGGTCAAATTTAAGGAAAATCTTGTTAACACTCTGGAAGCCACATTTTTGGCTTGAGCATGTCGAAACTTGGTCAGAATTATTGTGTTACTGATATCTAGGCCAAGTTCGAAACTGGGTCATGTCCGGTCAAAAATTAGGTCACTAGGTCAAATTTATGAATAATATTGTTAACACTCTGGAAGCCACATTTTTGTCAGAATGTCTTGTCTTAGTGATATCTAGGCCAAGTTCGAAACTGGGTCATGTCTGGTTAAAACCTAGGTCACTAGGTCAAATTTAAGGAAAATCTTGTTAACACTCTGGAAGCAACATTTTTGAAACTTTGTCAGAATGTCTGTCTTAGTTATATCTAGGCCAAGTTCGAAACTGGGTCATGTCCGGTTAAAAACTACGTCACTAGGTCAAATTCAAGGAAAATCTTGTTGTTTGTCTTGGTGATATCTAGGCCAATTTCAGTCATGGGTCATTTTGAATCTTTGTCGAAATATTTGCCTTGAAGATATCTAGGCCAAATCAAATATTGGTTTGGTCAGGTCAAAAACTAGGTCACTAGGCCATATTGTATATAAATCTTGTTAACACTATAGAGATTGCATTTTTGACTTGGAGCAGCTTGAAATTTTTGTCAGAAAGATTGTCTTGATGATATTGCCATTGGCGCTGAAAGAGTTAAGTCTTAAAAAGCCCATTCTCAGGTGAGCGATCCAGGGCCTCATGGTCCTCTTGTTAGATAATGTTGTTGAACTGTTCCTTGGGTGATCCTCTATCAGATTCCTGCAATCCATGTTGATTGAGTGTCTTGCATGATTATAGTTGAAACTTGAAAAAACTTGTCCTCAGAAAGTGTGTAGCCGATTTTCAAATAATTTTGTAGAAATGTTCTATCAGATTCCTTCAAGCCCCTAACTCCGTTGAGCGATTCCTGGGCCATCATGGAACTCTTGTTGGCTAATCAACATGGCTTGAAGTTAGCTCATAGAGGGTCACCCAAGGAACATTTCTACAAAATTATTTGGAATTGGCCACATACTTTTGGAGTAGAAGATTTTTAAAGTTTTCACTATAGCCATATAAGGCAAAACAACCATGACCCTGGCGACTACGTTTTTCGACCAATCACGTTAGCTTGAATGAATCAGTAATGATGAAGAAATTGAGAGGATGCTTGCTCTAAAGTTTCACCCAATTTGACCCACTGGTTACAGAGGAGAAAATGTTATTGCACGATGGACACCGGACAAAGGACGATCACAATAACTCACCTTGACCAGGTGAGCTAAATAATGTGTGACAGAAAGAGAAGTTTCTCATAAAAAATAATGCTAAAATACAGTTAAACTAAAGACATATACAATAATAATTAATTTCAATTATTTAAATTTGTTTAATCATTTTAAGTATTCTTCAAAAAGATATTAGAAGTCATTTCAATCATTATAATTATTTTCTGTCATTATTCATTAACCCTTTTTGAACCTTCAATTAAAAGTGTAGTTATTGATTTAGTTGAAATCATAGTGCTGAGGGGATTATGAATACCCTATCAAATCCATTGGGGGGGACTCCTGAGTGCTGAGTGCGTTTTTTACTTATCTATATAAGTAACTTGAAATATGGGATTCCTCTTAACCCCTTCCCATTTGTAGACGCATATGCAGCAGACGACTTTTGGAAAACATTGTGGCAAAAGAAAAAATTACGCATACAGCAATTTCTATCATTTGCCACAATATTTTCAATTTGCTATTGTTTAAAAAACAAAGTAATGATAGACATTTGAAAAGAAAATTCATTGTTCCAATGATTTAAGTTTGTGTTTTATTACGCAAAATTCGGGGTACATGATTTTACTTTGAACTTTTGACCATAGTTGACCATGAAAGGAGAAGTTATTATTACAATAAATACTAAATGTGAATGCCATGGTCAAACTACAGTTGCAATTGATTGTAGAAAGAATTAATTTTAGTTCATTCAAAATGAAATATATATATCCAATATCTTAAGTATTTATTTAATTAATTCTCATAATTGCGTTGATATTTTAAACACCTACTGATCCTTAATATTTTATAATTCCGGTTTATGGCATTTGGAACACCTCGGCATCTAAGATGTAGTGTACCGAAACCGGCCGAGGAATGCCGGATGCGGTTATGGATATTTCCAATCTATTTAACAATTATGTTAATCGCGTTACCAGTATATATTGTTCCATTCTATAAAAAATATGTTTTCAACTAGAAAATCAGAGTGTAACGTCTTAATTAGAAGCTGTATTTGTTTTGAAAAAAATGTGAATTTGAGTACTGTGCATTAATTAACTCGGCAACAGACGACTTTGGATCTATTTAAGCAAAAAGATCTATAATGAAATTTTATAGATAGTATAATAATCAAAAAGAGCTGAAACCTCTGCAGCAAAAGAAGAAATGGCTCATTATGAGAAAGAAGCATACAGTGATGTGTTTAATTGGGTGTCCGCCAGGAACATGTAAAATAGAACTTGATCAGAATGTCAAACCGGTTCAGCATCAGCATAGGACAGTACCAGTAGCTCAACATGCGAAATTCAGAGCAGAAATAGAAAGACATATAACAAAAACGTCATTACCAAAGTTGTTGAACCTACAGACTGAATAAGTAGTATGGTTGTCGTTCGTAAACCAAACAAACTACGTATTTTAATTAGATCCTCAATATCTGAATAAAGCTATGAAGAGGTCAAAGTATATGATGCCTACAATAGATATCTTTCTTCCGAAAGTGTCGATAGCCAAAGTTTTTACTGTTCTCGATGCTTAAGATGGATTTTGGCTGGTAAAACTCGATATAGAAAGTAGCTTCTTGACAACCTTTTGGACACCTTAAGGCAGATAAAGATGGCTACGTTTACCATTCTGAGTGACATCAGCACCTGAAGAATTTCAACGCAGAAGCATTATTCTTTAGAAGGACTACAGGGAACAGAAATAATAGTAGATGATATTTTAGTTTTTGGTCAGGGAGAAACCATTGAAGAAGCAGTGAGAGATCATGATTAAAATCTCGTCAAAGTCCTACAAAGAGCTACGGCCTGGAGGCGGCAAGAAGGTTGGAGAAGTAGGAAAAATGTGAAAGGAAATAACAATCGCAGCTTATGTTTTTGTATTTATTGTTCTAAGACGTTGAAAGATCATATCAAATTGGCAATTGGAAAACAGGATGACCGTGTTGGTCATATATCGCTCACCTCAGTGCAAGAGTTCACAAGTATACACATTCAAGACATGAAGAATCAAAGGAAAAATTGAGACCAGGTTTAGGCAGAAACATTTTGAAGTTTCGGCTTTATTATATTGAGAAATATGTTATTGTTAAATCAACTTCCATGAAGTAGTTTCTGTGTGTTTTAAAAATTGCACCCACTCGAGCAGATTTTGTAGAGGTTCAGTCAAGGAACATTTCAGTAGAAGTAGTGTGCTGAACTGTCCTGTATATCTCACCCCAATGAACGGTTTCAACATTTTATTTTGTTCTTTGTTCCTAACTGTCGGCGTCAATAAATCATCGCCGCGAAATTTGAGTTTAAATTCAATCATCGTCATATCATCTTTGAGTACAGCGTCGACATTTTAAGCGAGTGATTTGTTTTTAGGTAACAGTGAACAGTGTTTGGCCATTGCAGCTGCAAAATAAACAACTGTTTTTGGTGTATTTGATACTTCATTGCTCTCAGCGGATCCGTTTTCTCCCAGCATCGATCTTGGGTTTTCGGTTGGAGCAGAACCAGTCAGTCACTATAATGTGAGTGTTAATAGTAGCGCACTTGCAACTAAACGTGCCATCATGTCTTGTAGTCTGTGTTGTGAATAAGTAGGAAACGATAAATGTAGAAATGTACGTGAAATAGTCGATAACAATATGAATATTTCTCCAAACAGTTCGATGATTATTATCGATCCAACCGTCTTGCATTTCCTAGCACTTCGAAGTATCCTGAGTAATTTGAACTGTTGAAATGTAATTATTCTCAGCCAATCGTCAGTAGAAGTAGCAGTAGGTGTAGTAGTAGTAGTATCCCAAACACAATCCATGCATGACGAAGTCCACACAATATGTTTAGATATAGTTGATTGAATTGTTGAAATTCTTTACAACAATCTCAAGGTCTGCTTCATCGGCCCTCTGCTATGTGGCAGCGAACCTTACACTCGAATTAATGCTTTTAGCTGAGTCATATGTTTTATTTTTGAATTAACAGATCAAAGGAATTAATTAATAGGGATACAGCAGCAGTGTGCAAAAGAATGAATATGAGTGTCATTGAAGTGGATACTAGTTGTAAGAAATTTGTCATAGACTTTATACCGGATAACAGTAAATATGATATATTAATAATAACTCGCTTAAAATGCTTAAACCAAAAAATACGAAAATGGTATACATTCACTACATTATAAATGTAATTCTATTCTCTATCATAATAGAGGAATTTTCTTCCATATGCTAGATTAAGTTAAATTCTTACACGAGCGTTTTATAAACAACTGTTTTATTGGAGCCATTACAGGCAAGTACGCATTTATTTAACTCTCATTTACGCACAAGTATATTTTATAGTCTCGTTATAAAACCGCGTTTCCTATATCATTTTTGAATTACAATCACATTTATATCTAGCTAGTTCGCTTAAAATATTTACTTTCTAATTAGGTGAGTGATTTACCTTAATTAATAGGTATAAACCTTTATCTTGCTGAAAATCTTAATTTAACATCTGACAATCTCCATGTCGCTTAACAGGGCAGACAGAGACCTTTTATCACTCGTATACAATTGTTCGGGACTATTTCATTGCATGGTTAGTTTGTTCACTTATAAATGACAAATTACTGTCATTTTGTTCGTCTGGACCATGAATTCGCTCGTATTGTAAACGCCTAAAGCGTGTTTGTAAATGAATTAATGGAATATTATCTTTGATGTCTTGACTGGTTGAGGACTCAGCACTATACTTATGTTTGTCAATTACCTTTGTCATTTTAACCTTACGTTTAAGATTTAAATCTTGATTATCTGAACGTGTTTTACCATCAGAGCTTTCTGAATAAATTTCAGCTGGAATAAAATATCTATACTTTCGAATTGGCCTTGGATTTAGAGTTTTGATGGAAGGTAGAGTCCACTCGTCAATTTCCGCCTTTCTAACTTGATCAACATTGCATTTGATTTTCTAGTTATCTTATTGATGTTTAGTATTAATTACTTTGACCCATCAAATTTGACAACCCGGTAGTATGGAATCAAATAAGGAGAGGTTTTAGAAGTACGCTGGACATTTTTATAATATAAATGGTCATTTATATTGAATTCTACTTGTAGGGTGTTCCTTTTGGCATATCTTTTACGCCTTCTGCTTGATTTGGTAAATTGCTTGAATACATCGCAATAAATTTCGTGATTTCTTTGTAGTAATTCTTTATGGTTGCCGTTGCCAACATATGGTAACCTTTAGCCTAACAGTTAATCAATCGATAGGAGTGGGTCTTGACCAAATAATATGAAAAACGGACTATATCCGGCCAATTCTGATGGATTAAACATGATGCCAGCAAGGGCTTGTTCTAGTACAATATCGAAATCCATCGGCTTATCCCTAGTTAGATTACATATAATGGCATTTAAAGTTTTATGACAGCGTAAATGTTTCCGTTCGACTGAGGATTATATGTACATGTACATGTTCTACGATGTTTGATGTTATTATTATTATTATTATTATACCACATTTATATAGCACTTTTATCATGAAATAAATAGGTTCAAAAGTGCTTAACAAACATACAAACAATCTTTAAAAAGCATCAGTAGGTATTACAATATTACAAATGATAAAAAGCAACACTAAAGCTGTACGGACGGTGGTATATCTACAGAATGTTAACAACTGTTAAAAACAAAACCCGTATAAAACTGACAAATTAAGACTTGTGTTTATAATGACATTTAGTTCCCATGTATCTCAATACAAAAGTGTGTCTCCAGGGCTCGTTTAAAAGAAGCAAACGTGTCACAGTCCCTTATTCCAGCTGGATTAGAATTCCATAGCTTTGGGGCAACAGTCACATAACTTCTGTTACTATACATTGCAGTCCGACATCTTGGTACTATTAGTGTTGTAGCGTTTTCGTTTTTTTCGGCGATAGCTGATTAACCTGAAATACAGGAAATGAAAAGTTTTAATTGGTTCATAGTTAACTTGGCGATCCTACGAGAGGCACTTATAAGGTAAAGTTTTGAAATAAAATGTTCTGCATACTAACCTTTAATTGTCTTCTTTAAAAGATAAATTTCAGTGAAAAGAAATCAGTGAAAACGTATGAAATATAATATTTAAGAGCAAAATATTAATTATTTTTGAAACATGATAAGTTTTCAGTTAATAATCGTCAATTGAAATTTATATACCTCTTGGGAGCCTCGCGTAATTTCCAGTCATGTGACGGGGTAATCTCTGCCTTAATAATCTATTTATAGATACTGAAGCTGGATGGAGATTGCCGATTAGCCTTTGGTAAACTCATAGATTATTGTTATGATTTAGTAGTTGATACTGGGATAAAGATATAAACAAGTTGATTCCATCGTTTCCGTTTAGTATTTAATAATTTCTGAGAGTTTACATAATGTTGGCTGACACGTGGCCAAGAAAGAGATAATCAAAAAACACGCAAGCTAAACTCGATTACCGATTCTATATATTTTAAAGAACAATGTTCCAATCGAACAATGTTCCAACTGGTTCACGATTATAATGCATTACTAATTCAAG
This sequence comes from Serripes groenlandicus, assembly GCA_031761405.1. Classification (NCBI taxonomy): domain Eukaryota; kingdom Metazoa; phylum Mollusca; class Bivalvia; order Cardiida; family Cardiidae; genus Serripes; species Serripes groenlandicus. Next base: position 104,589,448 of record JASEVX010000001.1, on the reverse strand, counting down.
GAGCTGTCGAATTCTTAGATATACAACATTATTGCGCAAATTTTATAATTCATGAAAAGTTACTGATTGTTTTGATTATCAATTCAAATAATATGCGCATGTTCCATTTCTTAGTGTTTTCTCATATTGATCGCCGTTTATCTTTTATAAAGATTTTTCTTATTTTATCTTAGGTCACGTTGGGGTATATACACCTTCAACATATTTTTGACATATTCCGGGTATTGACTATGCAAGGCTTTATATGTAAGAGTTGTTAGTTGTTGTTTTTGTACTATACTATGTACTGCACAGGTAGCCAATGAAGTTATTTGAGCACGGGAGTGATGTGGCTGTAACGTGAAGTCTAGTTATAAAACGGGCGGCTGTGTTCTGAACATTTTGCATTTTTTTCATCACGATATTAGGCATGCCATTCAGCAGCACCTTACGTAGTCTATTATTTCTGCAAATGTCACCAACCGGCTTGGTATACATAATATAGTTTTTGGGGCCTAGTACTGATCCCTGAGGCACGCTGTATGTTATCAGTACTGGTTTTGACAGTTCACCGTCAATACACACAGTCTCGTAGCGATCACTAAGATATGATATTCATGCGAGCGGTTTTCCTGTAATTCCAAAGTGATCCCATAAGCGATTTAAAAGATTGTTGTGATCGATGGTGTCAAATGCTGCAGACATGTCAAATAGCACAAGTACTATGACTTTGTTTTGATCAAGAGATTGGAGAATGTCATTCTTGACTTTCAGTAAAGCGGCCAGATGCTGTTCTAGACGCACGTCAACTACCTTTTCCAGAACCTTAGAAACAAAGTGTAGGTTTGACACCGGTCTATAATTCTTGATTGTGTTTTGATCAAGTCCAGGCTTTTTTAAAATGATAAATGACGTTTATTCCTGCGTAACGTCTTTGAACTTTCTAGATGTAAACACCGACCCGTTGTCTGTCCGAATTGATAAGGGACAGCCGTATTTCCAGAATATCTTTTCGAAAAATGCGGTATTACGTCCTCTGTAGTTGCCGTTGATGGTGCTACTATTTCAGGGAAACCAGAAAGTTCATCCATAAATGCTATCATATATTTGGAATTCGAAACTGTGGTAGCTTGGTATTATCTGATCTTGTAAACGTAATTTTATGATTGTAAGATTGATAGTTTAACAGGCTATGCATGTCTTTACAAATGTGTAAATATCCTTAAAGAGGTTAAGCCAGTAATATGTTTTTCGCACGCCATTAAACATCCTATTCACCCCAGGGTGAACTAAACTATGATACGAACTTAACACCATTGTTCTTAATTGACTCGGCACATATATCCTAGGGCAAGGTTGAACATCATTATAGGACAGGTAATGTAAAATGTCCTGAATCATGACGAATATCCAATTTTCAGTTTTACTTAAAGAGTTTGACCGCACTCGTTTTATTAATTTCTTAAGATCTAAATGTAATTCCTGTTCTTTTTTCATATCTATAGAGATTACATTTTTAGGAGCAGTAACTGTTATAGTTTGCGGTGCTTCAAATGACTTTGTTAATTCGTCGTGATTAATTGCTTGTTTATTAATTACATTTTATCGTAGGTCGTTTATTATTTTCATTAATTATATCAGTTTCTGAATTAAAAGTCGATCCTTTAACTTGTCTATCTATGGCAAACATTTGCAGAATTTTGTTATCGAAATTTGAAGATAGCAAATAAGTTAATGGTTTATGGTCGGTTTTAATTACGAATTTAGATTCCTGCAGATAACAATCGAGTCTTTTTAGGCTATATGGAATTGCTAGTGCCTCTTTAAGAATTGTGGAATATTTCTTTTGAGTTCTAGAAAGGGCATGACTAAGAAAAATAAATGGACGTTCCTATTCCTTTTTACCTGTTAAACTTTGCATCAAAACAGCGCCAACGGCGAAATCACTTGCGTCGGTATACAATACGTAATATTTGTTTATGTCTGGATGACGTCATACTGGCAGTTTTTTCTAATTGAGTCGAATTTAACATTTTTGTTAGTAAATCGTACCAGTGGTAGACTAATTTCAGCAAAGATTTTAATGAATTTTCTCTAAAATCCGACACAACCTACAAATGATTTTACATCCTTAACATTCTGTGGAACTTTGATTTGTCTAAGAGCTTTAGTTTAATCAGCCGTAGGACGAATACATACTGCTGATATTTCATGTCCAAGGTAATTAGTTTTATCTTAAATGAATTCACACTATTTCAGCTTAAACTTAAGGCTCTCAGTCGCCTAACTATTTCTTCCTTATGAGCAAAATGTTCTTCCAAAGTCTTAGAGTATATAAGAAAATCGACTAAATATACAACAGAAAATTCTTCAAGAATTAGAAAGATCGAGAAGCTAAAAAGTCTTCAATTCGGTGCAATGGATATGCTGTAGTCGTTATAATCTTGTTCGTTTTTCAAAAAGCAATGGCCAACCTCTTGGTACCATTTTTCTACTTAACAAGAAGACATGGAATATTGAATTATGAGTGTGAGTGACGTATACTATTTGCTTTGAGCATATTATCAATTTTTTGTTTCGCTGAATGGGATTCGATAAGGTTTTTGTTTAATCACTTGATCCGTTATGGTTTCTATAGCAACCGAGCCATAGGGAAACCTTCCTAGATCAAGTTCATCTTTTGAAAATACATCATAATCATAATTAATTTGTTTAACCTGTCTTAATGTATCCTCGGGGCATTGATAACAACATGCGGCCTATCAATCAATGAAATGTCTATTTAATTCGATTTACCCATTATACAACATCGGCGTAGCGTTATCGTTTTGTTTGACAGGTTAGATATACATATTTGTATTCTTCGGTAATAAGTAAGTGTCACTAAATAATTTGAAAGCTTAAGATGTGGTTTGGTATCTAAATAACAATGTTCTATACTTGAAATTTCGGAGCAATTGCACCATTCCGACAATGTATTTAGATTAGTCACGGACATCAAGTAATTTACATTAGGCAAGGGGCTAAACTTTACCCATTCCAACATACATCATTATAAATTGGACTTTCGAAAATATTTGTCAAAAATTACATTTTCTCAGTCTGTATGCATAGAGTGTTCCCATCTTAAAATGTCTCAAGAATTAGATTAAACATTCAGCCAGATAATGCAAAGGTAGCCATTTGCGTTGAAAGATTGTTGTGTTGAGTATAATAGTATTCTAGAAAGACAGGGGAAATGTTAGGTGAACTGAAGTAACATTGAAAATAATGTTAAGCTCAAGTCATTCAATCAACCATGGTAAGAGTCAGTTTTCGATTATAGTTATTTCTAGTTTACAAATAACTGGCATTTATAAAACATAAATCAAAACATTCTTCAATGCCTTCCAGTGTTTTCCATCAACATCCTTGGAAATCTTACATTCTGTTACACTTCTGACCTAATAAAAATAAAACAGATATACATGTACAAATTAAACTTAAATGCATGATACGTTTCGGCTTTTTTAATGTTTTTCAAATTCCTTTTTGTAACTTTCTACACTTTGCCTATTGATTTGTTTCTTGTTAGGGGATTGCCACTACTTAATTAATTGTTTTTGCTTTCACACGACCTAGGCTTGCATATTATCATATTAATTGAATCATACATTAATCACATTGATAACTTTTAAAAACTATAAATAATCAAACGTTGAGACAGATGCACTACGATGGACATATCTAGTGAGGTCGACGATAATTGAGTACGGTAGTTTTTTACGGATGTCATTTTGCAACTTTATTTTTTGACTGCAGCAGTAAACATTTCAATAACATGTATAGATACTCATTTAAAATATTTAAGATTCATCCTAACATTGTTTATCTTTGCAAGTCACGTGAATAATATCAAGTGAAAGTCAGCTGATATGGTTACAAACGAGTGTGATAATCCGTGTTGCTTAGAACAAATCAAAGTTACCATAGTATTCACACCATCGGGTTTATGATGATTAATATTTAGCAAATATTGTGTCGTCTTCCTTTACAAGTCACTGTGTTAATATATTGTGTTTTTAAAAGATAGAATTTTCATGTGTTTCTGCCAACAGTATTATTGACAAGTGAAGCTGTTCAGCATTTTGTTTGTTTGTCGAAATTTATGATAATGATTTATAGGTTAGAGGGAAGTACTGTCGACGCTTTGATTTTACGCGCAAAACAAATCAACCAAATGCGGATCTTATCATACAAACCACGGCGATAGAGGAGTAAACATCACGTAAACTTACGTGCAGAGTTATATTGTAAACATTATCGGGACATTCCGTTGCATAAAATACAGGTACGAAATATTCATTATAAATTACCAATAACTTGTTAATCTTCATGCGCCTCATTTAACCTGAGTCGCTGGTGCAAGACCGGTTAGCCCAGTGAGTAACGGCGTGGGTTTAAAACAATAAAAGACCGGTTAGCTATGTGGGTAACGGCGTAGGTTTAATACAATAAATCACCGGTTAGCCTAGTGGATAACGGCGTAGGTTTAATTCAATAAAATACCAGTTAGCCCAGTGGATAACGGCGTTGGTTTAATATAATAAAATACCGGTTAGTTCATTGTACAATGGCGTAGGTTTAATACAATAAATGATTAATGTTGACATTTGATACCGTAACATAACTGAATGTATTGTAAAGTGTTTTTCTTTTTTTTTAATCGTTATTTTTCATTTTTTATTTATTTTAATAAATTCTTCAATTAAAAGAGTATTACTAGCTTATTCATACACATAAGGCTCTTTTAAAAAGCGCTAATCTTTCGGAATACTACGTGCCGTTCGGTTGAATATCGAAAACCGGCTGCAAAACTCAGCCTGTGTTGGTATTTCCCGACACTGTTCCTTTACATAATTTCTGATGTTCGAGCTTGTCTGAACCGACTGTTCCGGCAGGCCAGAATAGGCGGAAGTCTGGCTGACCAATACATACCAATTAGCCACTTACTTCCCTGCTGTTCCGGCTCAACGACTTCAGCTCTTTCATTCTAGCTATAATTGTGCCTTTGCAAATGTTTTGGCTGAACAATTACAGAATCCCTTTAACTACCTGGTACCCTCATGCAGGCACTCGAACAGTATAATGTATCATTTCACTCATTTCTGCTTACAGAGGACAATTGACGCCTTTTTAGCTGCAAACGTTTGGAAACGTTAGAGGAGAAATTTAATCAAAACAACCATCTTATTTCTAGTTTCATTATTCCATTTTCTTGCAAAGCATATGACTCCAACAATATCATAACATGTGTTGCAAAGGTTTCAATAACAAATGCTATAACGTTTTATCTTCAGGTTGACGCAACCTCTTCCTGAAAGCTGACATTAAAGAAATGGCCCAGCCTCCGAGTGAAAGCGATGATCCACAGGGAAAAGAGCTGGCTAAAGCTTTATGTGAACAACCCAATTTGGAGGCAGTAAGTACTTGTTTTGATACATGCATTCTAATGTTCATGAGTCACGTCCGGCAATTTTTTTTTTGCCACTGCATACAGTGATGTCACACGTAGCAAACGGTACACAAATAGACAATCAAAATACAAGGTTTTCCCTCCTGGTTCGGTTACAAACACTGAGCTACCAAACTGATGCATTGAACGCAATGAGGTTTTGATGTGTCAAACATGTCCGCTACCGGTGACATGCGGGCTTAAAGGCGTGGTAAAAAATCGTGACCTCTCCGTGTCTGAATCATGTTTTCGAATAATCATTGATATTGCTTGATACAGTATTCAGAAAAGATTTACTCTCTTACAGAAGTAACTTTATAAATTCATAGAACCTTGATACACATATTGATACTAAACGCAAGACGGGTTATAAGCATGTTTCAAATATTGAAATAACTGCCATGTTTTTTAGAACAATATAGATTCAGGTCAACGTGTAAGCTATACAGTCTGATCAAGATCTACACTGTTCACATATTACTTACACAAGCTTGTCAGAAGCTTTTGAAACTTGTGCATATTCTAATAAGACGGAGCAGATGCACTGACTGATCTGAACCTACATTTTCAGAAATGCCGACTTGTGCATTTTCCAATAGACGGGTTCAGGTAGTGTCTTTTGAAAACTGAACTAAAGGCGTTCGACATAAATCAAACCAAATGCAAATGGGTGTATTATGATGCAAGACAGGATAACCTTGGTGGTGTAGTGCTATAGCGTACGCCTCGAGTGAAACCAAAGACTTTAATCAAAGTACTGAAGTACTGAAGGTAGAATTGCGATCGTTTAAGAAGAGATACAGAAGTGCATATATGAATATTTATTTTACAAAATGTTGACGAACAGACAGACGGAGAGACAGACATCGCCAATCTATAGACCGGAATTGCTAGAGCAATCCGGCCAAAAATAAAAAAAAATCATCAATTTTAGCAGTAAAATCCTGCCAAGAAGTAATGAATTGAGAAAAAAATGTGCTGAGAGGTCCATAATTTCAAACTTGCTAAGATTTGGTCTGTGCAATGAATGTACTAATTGAAAAATGTATTGTTGACATGTATTTTCTACACCATCATTGTAATGTTGTTTATCATAAATAAAATTATTCCTTTTTTTAAATAACCTTTTAATCAAAATGTGTGTCTCAGTGTTGTCTTCTTCAGCAGTTTGACAGAAACAAAGCCTAAATCTGAAATTGTGTCAATGTGTTATTTGTCAACTCTGTCCCATAAGTTTTGCTTGTGATTTGAACTCTCATAAAAAAGCACGAAAAGGGACAACTTTCCCAACTTTGATTAAATATGTTTTCAATTAAATTGTAAAAAATCTTTTTCTTGTTTTTTGAAATTTTTGTCATTATTATTTAAGACGGACATTATATACTAGAATAGCCAACTGACTACCATTTGAAAAAGTGTTTCTTATTTAAACCTTTCCCACTTGCATACGTAATTGAAGCCGACGACTTTTGAAAACATTGATGCAGAAGAAGAAATTGCTCATAACAAGCTTTCTCCTTTTGCAACAATGTTTTCAACTATATTCAATGATTACACTTCCAATAAATGTGATTTTCTGTATCTTTGCTCAGATTTTTTTTAATTCGTCTGCTGCAGAGTTTTTATAGTATGGGGTGGGTTGTGATTTGTTAAAGGGCAAGCAGGATTGGGAATTGAGTGTTGCACTTATCCTAATGAAACACTCGCCTGCCTGTGCATGTTTTAGCTTAACTTAACTTGTTAATGTTCTTTCCATCATCAACTTAGTCATCTGTTAGTAATCAACTCTATGAACGAAATAATCGCGTCAAAATCTTGAATCGCGTCAAAATCATAACGAACAAACTGTCAAAATCTAATTTTGAACTGTGTAATACAAATTTAGAATAAAAGGATGAATCAGTTATGTTGTAACAACCAATATCCGCGGGTCATTTACCTGATTTTGGCCGAAAGAAATGATCGATTTCTTGCAAGATTTATTCGTTATTCGTTCTGCTTATTATAATCAAAGTATTCTAAACGCTTTATAAACAAGTGATTTAAAGCGCTCAAATCATTTGATGAAATTTGTTTCTTTAGACGCGGACCTTGTCGAAAGCACCTATCCAAAATGCAAAAGTCATCGTGGACTGAGAGAAAGAGAAAGAAAAAGCTTAGCAATGCATACTATCTTTATGAATAAGGACATGAACGAATATGTATGGACTAGCGCCTAGAATTTCGTACTAGCCGATCCTTCATTCCACTCGCTTATGCTAGCGGGCGAGTGGATGTTTACATCTCTGCCGAGAGTGCAAGAAGGGTTACAATTTACAAAGGGTAATTGCGCGGTGCAGTGTATATTGGCGTAGAGATATCTAAATAATTGTGTACACTTTGAATATGATATTTACACTTACAAGACTTGTTATTTTCTATTATAAGCTTGAATAATCGGATTTTTTTTCGTTACTCTATGTTTGCTTTTGTGAGCATTCGTAAATTAGTCAAACCAAAAATTGCACTTAATTGTTGGTGGTGAAGGGCATATACATCACGTGACTTCAAACTCACTATGACTATGGCAGCCTCTGCGCATGCGCAAGTCTACCAAAAATGGTAGTAATGACTTTCCCTCCTAAGCGCTTAGCATTGTGGGGTTTAAAGCGTTACGACTGACACGCTGGTGTCATGTAAATGGATGATTAGGACTGGTAACTTACACAGAAAACGCCCTGATATGACTGTAAAATTGTTGAAAGTGGCATAAAACAAAATACAACACACTAGTCAATATCTTTTTTTTGACAGGGGAAACTAAATTTGATCAAAATGTCGGATGACGATAAGGATATTCACCCGGACGAAATCGGAGGTCGCGCGTTGCCTGTCATCGGAGATCGCTCGTTCAAAAGCGGACATCCACCGTCAAAAGATGACAAAGCAAAAGGTAATCAGTTTTAAAAGAACTAAAATGGATACCTAGTTAGCTTTAAGGTAGTTTCACACCTTTGTCTAGAAAATATCCAATATATTTTAAACGTGGCATACAAGATCACTGACATCTATGTTTTCAAACGACAAGATGCATATCGAATGAACACACTTGATCTTAACGTCAAATGGCGTCAAAATGGCGTCATTAAATCAAGTTATGTTTACGGGTCCTGTTCATACAACGGGTATATGTCCGAGCTGTGAATACCGATTTTTCATGATTTAACTTTCCTTTATTAGGTGAAATATTGTTCTTATTGTTAATCCTATTTTCCAATCATGTTATTCACACAATGCTTTGGGATTTAACGATATAGAGATTTTCCGTTTATATAACATCGTTTATTTTTAACTTCAACGGTTCAATTTCTGACGTTTTTCTCAAAAAGTAGTTTGATTACCCTATCTGAATTTTAAATATGTTAGACTCGAAACGTTTTGACGTAGATTCATCGAATAAAACCGATATGTTGTCGAACTAGATTTTTTTTAAAATGACGTTGAAAACAAAATTGCCCTTTACATTTTGTGTGAATAACGTCGACGTCATACGTGATTTGTATTTCAGTTTGTTACTTCATTTTCATACGCATACGTTAAAGAAAATGCTTTTTTTGCCAAAAAAAACGCCAATGCGTATTACAATGTTACAATCACGTCATTTTGCATTACGGAAGACACATCAACAATAACAATGGAGTTTTTTCGCAAAAAAAGGCCGTTTTTGTTCGGGCGCGAACTTTAGTAGAAGTTTCAATTTGATTGCCGCAGAAAAGGATATGGTAGATGGAACAGGTGATTTGCTTCGTAGAGAACTGACAGACGAATAATAGAAAATGTTTTTTACGAAAAATGTGATTCACTGCTGATTTTAACTGATATAACAAATGAAATAAAGTACGGACTTGCGTCCTACTTTGAGGAAATATGTCGTCAGTGTCTTTCAAACAGGACCATATCGACGGGGGATAAGCACGTAGTTGCACAAGGCGAAAGATCACGATGATTCAACATCAACACAAAGATGGCAGCAGGTAAATATGATTAGTATTAAAAGCATTGATTGTATTACGTACGACAAGCCATATGCCGTATGATAGAAACAAAGCAATTCTTAGTTCTCACAATGTTTAACAACTTTCAATGTTCACGGTTTTTTTGTTATATGATTAAAAGCAGAGGTCTTCTGAAAACCTGAAATATTCTAGCATAGAGTTGTTACCCGTACGAACCCCGAGCTCTCCTTCGATCGGGGTTGAAAATAGCACTGTGGTGATATTCGACCTGGAAACAACTAGCTTTGGTGAAATTCTTACTTTTGACAATACAGCAAATCGCTGTGACTCAATTTAGGTTTAAGTAATTTCTCCTTTTGCCACAAAGTTCTCAAAATTCGTTTGCTGCAAAGTTCTCAAAATTCGTTTGCTGCAAAGGCACACAATGCGTCTGTTTAAGTATATATTTAGTATGCATATTAACAAACTCATGAAGTCAGCGTTATTTATATATTTAGTGTGAGAACTACTTGACCGCGGACTGTGAATACATCTTTTGGCCCACTGCCACTGCATTAAAAAATACGGTAAACCTTTTTCACATTAGTATAACTGCATTTGTTTATATAAACAAACAAATGAACATTTCAGCGCAGTTGTCAATTAATTTTCTAAATGCAATCATATGGTATTTTAGATCCAAAAATAGCAGTGGTTTGTGAATATTCAACTGAATAACAATTTAGTAGTGTAAACGATTTTGGACGCATGTGATTAAATCGATTGTTAAAGTAATAGTTTAATAGTATCACATTGCTACTTTATCGACAAATGTTTTTTTTAAAACGTTCTGAAAGAAGAATTATCCTCACTTTCATATCAGATTAGTGTTAAATTTCACAATGGCTGATTATTAATTAAAACTTTTTACGGTAAAATAGATTTTTCTTTTATATATTTACAGACATGGAATCAGATATTATACAGCTAGCTGCAATGGCAGTACGATCGAAAGAGAAGTTTTGCCGGTACATTTATCCGACCAGTGGTACGATACCCGCAAAGATATCAAGTCTGACAGGAATTATGCTTTGTAATAAAACTATGTCACAATATGAAAAACCCGTTACGGGATGCGAACCTGCTGTAGCCTTTGATCATCTTATACGTTTTCTGCAAAAGTATTTCCCTGTAGTGTTAGTGGCACATAGTTTGATGCCAAAAGACTTCTTCGATGTTTTCAAAAGCATAATGTGGATTATACAAATATAAAAAAAGGTATTCGGAGATACACTAAAATTATTTGGAATCGAATTTCCTGACCGTAAAAGTAATGGATTGACATACAAGCAGGTTGATTTGGTGCATGGTATTTTTGGGGGAAACAGTATAAAGCCCACTTTGCAAATGAGGATGTAATGACGCTCTACGAACAATTGATTCGTAAAAACATAAGTTGCCTTTCTTTTGTACTAAAAACATTGTTGATAGAATTCAGCGAATCTGTAATTTGAAAATGTACATGCCTTCATTCAACATAGTTTTAGAAAGTGGTGTCCTGTCTGCAGCAAGAAGTAAATCACTTGCCTCTGCCGGAATGTCACGTTCCTATCTTGATATCCTATGCAAACGTTCTGGCGTTGCCGGTATTATACTAATTCTTAAACGAATCAAAGCTTCACCGGCATCCATTGCATCTTCTTTACACAATTATTCTACATCTTTGTATACAGTTTGTGTTGGCTTTGTATTGTGTTTGTAGTCGATTATAACAGTATTTCAATAACATGACGTCGATCCAGGGTAAAACACTACTATTAACGGAAAGCTTATCATTTTAAAGTGTTGAAATATTTTGAATACTTTGAGGAGAAAACCATAACGTCTGTCCAAAGCTTATTTTGCCATGCGTGCAGACAAAAAAGAACCGAATTGGTGTCTGATGCAGAGAGGTTGGACTCTGCTCAGACTGCATCGCACAGTTTGGTGTGAGCATCAAACATTTAAAATATATTTTCATTGTCATGATTCTGTATAAAATAAAAGTTAAACTAATAACATGTGAATTTATAATATGGAACTAAAATGTCTTCTATTTTACTTTATATGTGTCCAGACAACTTATTTTAATTCTTAGCATCTATTATCAAATCACATATATACGATCTAATAAGGTAGGTTGGATATTTTAATAAAATATGTGATATGATTCAACAACTTACAAAACTACAACTTTATTCTGTGGAACGATACAATACAATGTTGAAGCGGAAATCTATTATTGAAATCAAGAACAAATAAACGGAACTGCGTGAAGATAATATGACGTCGACGTCATTTACACACAAAAAAAAATTCCCGCAAAAAAGTCTTTACTTTATTATTTTCTGTTCGTAATAATAGACGACAGCAATACGAATTCCGAACATGTTGTGATCATGCTAAAAATATATATAACGTACATCGCTGTACATATAAATAATTGTGTATGGCCAAAGTATGCTCTTTAATTTTGGTTTACAATTATCTTACGTTTTTTTCGTAAATAGGTAACACCTATAGATATATTAATTATACAGTTATGCCCCTTTTTCGACTAAGAAAAAAAAACAGACGAGCTTTAGCGTTCTCTTGCGTCGCTCTTGCTCATTATATAAGAGTTTTTGGGAATATTTTGATAACTTAAAGGCACACAACGATATCGTCATTGACGTTGAAAAGGTTAAGAGTAAAACATTCGTCTCGTTTTCTACTTCCTAATTGCCGACTGATACGGGTATATTGTAGGCTGCATGTGATCAATTGTCGTCAAGGACAAAGATACATACAGTGGACAACTCGAACATGTGATTATTAGAATATCATAGCTCGAACCATTTTCCTGAACGGATATGTCTTAAAAACAGCCTAGGTGTAGTTCTGTAATTTTATCACTGGCTTCCTTTTCATGATAAACATCCTTCAGCATAAATGAATAACTAAGATGTTATTACATACAATGATCTAGACAACATCAAGGGATTATTTCAATATGTAGATAACTCTTTTGACCTTCAAATGCACTGTTAATTTCGGTAATGGTTATTATGATTAGAATTGTTATTATAATTGGCGAGTATTGCCGTGTAAACTGAACATAGGAATATATAGTGAACTGACTTTGTTTGTGTACACATATTCATCGTGCAACAGATATATTTACACGGAGCAGAAATTTGTAAATGGGTAACTAGATAGATTCGTGTTGCCAGTTATTGATCACGCGTTTATTGCGTGTCAAATCGAGCGGAAATTCGAATGACGTAATAACTTGTAAGAACATTTTCGCAGAAGACGGGCGCGGGTTCGAATCCCGGTCATGTCGTGATATTCTTTTTCTTAGAAATACATTTCATCATTTATTTGTCATTCTTTTGTAGAATGATTTCATCATATGATTAATGTAAACGCCTTCTGCAACCTCTGCAACGTGCTGATTCAAACAAAAGTTCACCTATGGTTTGTGAAAACCTATTGGGAAAAACCCCACTTTCAGTTGTTTTTAGACAGCTGTAACTATTGATTAAGCCATGCTAGACGGACCCCTAAGATTTGCATTATATATTAGTTTGTATTGAATCAGTAACTGTAAAATAATCTCAGCAACAGAGCATTTCAATTTTGTTTTAGTATAGGTTAAACACAACAGCACACTGTAAATATTCGTCTGGTAATAAAAGAATTTGTTAATTTTAAAAGCATAATTTAATTTTTTCCAAACAAGGCATGACACTGATGTCCAGTTTTCTTTTCAATAACTAGAAAATATAGAAATAGATGTAAACAGTTGTCATTATAACTGTATTCAATTTTCAGATAAAGAAAAGTACTCTTGAACGAAGTGTTACAAGGGATCAACCGCCTAAAACGTGTAATTTCAATAAACATGTAAAAAAAAAAAAATCAAGTCCCAAACTCCTGTTAGCCTGTTTTTAGTCTTACGTTTCGAAAACATTAAATAAGTGGTAACACGAATCTTACCTAGTTAACCAGTTATTATGTTACTTATTAAGTGAAATTCGCAAAACCCTAACTAGATAACCTGTTAATATTGTGCAAAACAGTAACTGGTTATCTTACGGCAGTAATATGCCACCATACTTTCATGCCTGTTTTTAGATCACCTAGAGCCAAAGGCTCAAGGTGAGCTATTCTGATCACTTTTTGTCTGTCGTCCGTCGTTAACTTTTAGCTTTAAACATCATCTACTCCTAAACCACAGGACCAATTTCATCCAAACTTCACAGGAATGTTCCTTTGGTGGCCCTCTTTCAAAATTGTTCAAAGATTTAAATTCCATTGAAATGTTCACACTTTAAAAATCTTCTTCTCTGAATCTGTATGTCAGATTCCAATATAGTGTAATTGAAATGTTCCTTGGGTGACCCTTTACAAAGATTGTTCACGGCATATTGTTTGGTTTAAAAACATGGCATTCAGGAGGCATTAGAAAAGGGGCAAAATGTCAAAATTTGGAAATACCCTTTTATTAAGTTCTTGTGTGCTATTAAGAAAATTTAATAGGAATCTTACTTCAGTGATCCTCTTCTTAATTTGTTCAAGCCGTATTGATTTCGTTGACAAACAGGGCAGCAAAGCTACAAATGACAACTCCTACCATTCCACTCGACCAATTTCAACGTTACTTCAATGTTCCTTTGGTGGTCCTCTTTCAAAATTGTTCAAAAACTTACATTCTGTGTAAAACTTTTGTTGCTGCGGCATCAGAAATTGAGAAAATACCCAAACTTTAAAAACCTCCATCTCCATAATCCATTTGTCAGATTCCAAGATAATTTGGCAGAATGTTCTTTGGGTGACTCTCACCAAAAAACTGTTCAAGCCATATTGATTTCGTTGACAAACAGGGCAGCAAAGCGGCATCAGGAAAGGTGCAAAATGATAAAACTTTATAATTTCATTCTTATTAAAGTTCTTGCTAGATTTCAAGATACAAATGGCTTTTACTGATAAATTATTTCTTTAATTAAGTTTCCACTCCTTGCAGTTTCATTTGAACTCCTGATCTCACAGTTATTTGCAGTTAAATAACTATCACATATTACATAGGTGTACCATACAAACAGACCTTTGGTTGGAGGATATCAATTCATTAAATTTGCTTGTTGTTTTTCAGATAAGGATGGAGCCTGCAAAGTGCTGTAAAATGATAGTAGCTTGTGCTGTGTTGTACAATTTAGCCAAACTGTGGGGGAAAACCAGATGGTCAGGAGGTTGAAAAAATCCCTGAACCTGAAGTCATTATTTACAATGGGTCCCATGATGGACGCTGTGTTAGAGACCACATTACCAACACTTACTTCCATTGAACCATTTACCCTTAACCCTTTCAAGCATACATACACATTTTGAGTCCTTTACAGCATATGCATTTTGAAAACATTGTGATGTAAGCAAACATTGCTCATGATAAGTTATTTCTCCATTTGCAAGTATGTTTTGAAAAGTATTCAGTGATTACACTTGCATTTATGAAGATTTTTCCTATGTTGCCAGGATGTTCTCAGTCAACTGTTGCATATGTGTTTGCTTTTGGGAATTTAACCCTTTCCCACATACAGCAAATCTTCAGTAGACTACTTTGATAACATATGGGGATACATACGTGTATATAAAATCGCTATAAAGTAAAGTTTACTTATTGAATTGAGTTGAAAACATTATTGCAAAATGAGGTTTTGCTCAATAAAATTCTAAATGTTGTTATAATATATACAGAATGATCTCTGATGTGCTTAGATACCTGGGACATTCAATGTTTGCACAATGTATAATGGGTACAACTTTGCATGTGAAATGTGTCAACCATTGAATAATGCATAACCAGAAGACATTAACGGTCCTACATCACTCACCTAGTCCCAATCATTCTAAATATCATTATTATTATATTATTAATTTACAAATTAACACAATTACAGATTTTTTTTACTTATAAGTTTTCTTTTAAAACGGTATTTGATTAATGTAAATCTCATTACAAATAAGAAAACAAAATGTATTACTTTTGAAAACTGGGTCAGGGGTGTTAACTTTAAGTTATTTTCTCCACTTCTGACAGGATGACATGGCTGGGTCAGTCTACGAAGGTCATGTCCTGCTGTAAGGGGTGATAACTGTAGTAGCTTTTTTTCTCCACTTCTAGCAGGATTACATGACTGTAAGGGGTGATACTCTAGTAGCTGCTTTTCTCCACTTCTGAGAGGATTACATAACGGTTAGGGGTGATAACTATGCAAATACTTCAATATATTTAACATTTTTATTTGAAATTTGAATACAATCAAACGGTTTTTTACCATTGCCCACACAACAAAATCTGTAGCAGACGGCGTTGAAAACATCTAGGCAAAAACATGGAAATTATCTTTAAATGAAAGTATAATGCTTGAAAGTTAAAAACATTGTTGCATTTTTATCACAATGTTTTCTACAGTCCTCTACTGAGAAAGGGTTAACTATTTTCCTGGTACAGACATCCTAAAATGCATTTGCAGCAGATGTATTTTAGAGTTTTGAAAACATGGTTGAAAATGGAAATATTACTCAATAAGGAGTAAAATCACCTTTTCCAAAGATGTTTTCAAGTCTGTCTGAAAGGAAATCTCAAGTTTTCCAATTGACTGTATTATAAATGTATTTTAAAAAGACAACACTTAGAATATTATATGAGGTGAATAGTGAATTTAACTCTTTGAATACTAGAAAATATTTAACATTTTATAATTGTGTCCAATATTTTAACCCTTTCTCACATACAAAAAAAATCTGCATCAGATGACTCAGAAAGCATCTAGGCATAAGTATGGAAAATATCTAAAAATGAAGGTATAATTTATGGAATAAATAGACACTGTGCCACAATGAGAAATTGCTCGTTTTGAGCAATTTCTCCTTTTGTCACAATGTTTTCAAAAATCGTATGCTTTACATGCGTCAGAAAAGACAAGGGTTAAATTTGAGATAAAAGCCAAATGTGTTTAAGAACTTTCTTGGTACAGACAATCTAAAATGCTTTTGCAGCAGATGTCTTTGAAGATTTGAAAGCATGGTGGTCACAAAGTATAAAAACACCTTTCGTTTCAACTCCGTCAGAATGAAAATCTACAGTATTCGAAATGACCCATTCTTTTTCTGCCAACATTTTAAATCCGAACACCCTTAGAATATCGTATGAAGTACGCAGTGACTTCAACCTGAACATCTCTTAGCTCTATCCAACATGCTTATGCTGAGATCAGGATTGTATACACCCACGAGAAATGGAAATCATCATATCCAACAATATAACTATTCAATGAAATAATGGCTAATACTAGATCGATGTTCATAACAACTCTTCATTTCAAATCAGTACGTTAAAGTTTACGAAAAATATTATGAGCTAAGTCATATATATATTCAATTCTTGGAATATTATATTAAATGTCAACCGTATATATATTTGCATATGTTTTGTAAAGCCTATATTTCAAAACAAATTATTTTACTAGTGTACTACTATTTACTTCTGTGTATAAAGATAAAACATGTAAACCCTTTCAAATATGCAACACATTTGCAACAAACAACTTTTGAAACATCTGGATCAAATTATAGAAACGTTCGGTAACTAAAGGTAAAGTTATTGAAAAGAAATGAAAACTTTATTGAAAAAGGAGAGATTACTCATAAGGAACAATTTGCTCTTTTGTAATACTGTTTTTAAATGATGTCTACTTCATTTAATCGTGTATAGAACTTTTCTATATTTAAATTTCTTCACTGTGCTGTCACTAGCATGAACTTATTATGTACATGTATATGTAAATGTGTTTAATGGGCACGACGCCGAAATAACTGAATAAAAAAATTGTATATGTTACTGTATACTACACAGATCTAGAGATTTTGACTTTGAAACATCTAGGAAAAAATACGGAAAATCTTTAAAAAATGAAAGTATGATTATTTAAAACATTTTGGCAAAAGGAGATAATTATTGTTCTTATCAGTTATATCTTGTTTGTCAAAATGTTCTCAAAAGTTGTCTGCCACAGAGATGTCAAAAATCTTCTGCATGTAGAAAAGGTTTAAATGTAAAAATCATAAATTAAAAAAATCTTCTTCATCGGCCATGCTCGTTTTTTTCCCCTTCAAAATAATTAGTCAGTCATCGCCTTGAAGAATCGGGTCTGTTGTTGTACCATTTGAACTTTTGGCTCCAAAATAACCTCTTTTTTCATGTATAACAAACTCGTTTTCGAAGTATTTCTTCTGTTAAGCCATAATTTCACCACTGCCTTCTTTTTATTTTAGACCAGCAAGTACCAGACTGGTACTTGCTGGTCTAAACTAAAAAGAATT
Source organism: Serripes groenlandicus (assembly GCA_031761405.1). Lineage (NCBI taxonomy): Eukaryota > Metazoa > Mollusca > Bivalvia > Cardiida > Cardiidae > Serripes > Serripes groenlandicus. Next base: position 104,571,595 of record JASEVX010000001.1, on the reverse strand, counting down.
TAAACGTTTGTCATTTAGTAGATGGTAACATTTCGAAAATTTCAGCCGAACTATCTTGAATTCAGACACAGCAGTTACATCAGAGAAGTTTTTCAAAGTTTCCTGTTCAAGTTTATTCCGTATCTGATGATGCTGCAACAACAAATCATACTGATATTGTTTGTCCAAACTTTCTTGGTTGAAATTGACCCTGTTGTTCCGGAGATGTTGTTGAAACAAAATGTTGACGCCTGGAAAAGGGTGATCACAATAAAACTCTGAGCAATTTATTTTAAGCTTAAAAAAGTATCAATGATCTCATTAAATTTTATTACATAAATATCTTGGAACGTAGCGTTAAATAAAGTTGTGTAGATCAGTGGGACTGCACCTGTATGTTTTATCACTGATTTATTGTAATACAAACAATTAACAAACAATAGGTACGACACAGATAAGTAAAATGTATGTTTTATTTGGGAGTGTATTCCGTATTCAACAGTTAAACACTAAAAAACATGGAAATAAATTATACAGCTGGCAAACATAAATTTGAATTAAAAGACAACTTTCGATCATCTATGTCCAATTTTCGTATGAAAATGTCTATTTCAATTTATATGTATTTATTTCCGTTAATCATTAAGCCACCATATATGTGTACATGTACCTTTTGCGCACTTCTTTAGTTTGCTTCCTGGTTTGTCTTGGGGACTGTTCTGCAAAAGAAATGGTGGTTTTCAACATACTGCTACAATAGGGAAAGTGGCGCAGATGTAAATGAAATGATTAATTGACGCCATTTTCATGACAAATGAACAATATGATTGAGAGTTTGGAGTTTAACGCCGTTTTCAACGGTATTTCAATAAAATCACATGCAACACGCTCCGCTCCCTTACCAAATAGACTATATAGCCCACTGATGAAAGACGAATGGCGCTAGTTACAATGCATTTTGTCACAATGAATTTTGTCAATCATCTTTAATAATGAATGCCTGAGACGGCGTTCCGAACTCCCGACCCCTAGGTCAAATTGATTGATAGCCCGCGTTGTTACCGACTGAACTATCGCGTCTCGACATATATACTCAGGCCTAAGTTATTGTATGATTGATTATTTTATAAGCTGTACTAAGTCGCCGATTATTTATTTAATCAACCTATATCCGCTACAAACGCGACTTTAACGAACGTAAGACTTGAACAATGTCCACCAACACCAGTCTGCACAATCGTCGACTCTATTCTGTGTGTCCATCGTTTGCTACTTATGAATCTAATCCATAGATATATGAGAACATGTTTAAAGATCAATAGTAAAAAAAAAAATGCTAATTTTTTACCATTTGTAGCTTGTTCTAAAATTGGACCTATGTCAACTTCTGCGCTTTCATAGAGGTCTATGTCTATGTCTATGTCTAAATGTGTGCTGGCGTCTAAAGTAACTAAAAAATGAAATATGAACACAATGAATTAAGTTTTGCAATTGCAAACGAATGTTGACCCATCTGCAGCAGAACCTTTTAGAACACATTGTGACCAAACGAGAAATTGTTCTTAATGCCAGAATGTTTCCGACTCTAATCAATCATTATACTTCCATTTATATAAATTTTCTTATTGTTAACCAATATGTTTTCAAAGTCGTCTGTTGCAAATTTAGTGTATGTGGGAACTGATTAATAATAAGTACTATTGAAACAAGAAGTAATATAGTCCTTCAACATCAAACCGCATGGAAACAATGATAGCCGACACCTACTATGAACATTTCTACAGATCTACATCAAATATGGAGATATTGTTAGTAATGAACGATTCCTCCCTTTTTACCAGCTAATAAAACGCGACAAGAACGCTACGCCCCTCATAAGAAAATGGTGAAAACCTTTATTGGAAAAAAGGTGAATTTCTCTATAATAAATCAAGAAATGGAAACTGCTAAAAGCCTCAGAAACACTAAGACCCGTTACAACGAAGGCTATTCGCCACCAGACGAAGTACTCCATCATAATGAAAATGACTTTGAAAACCACATAAAGCAAAGAACAAAACACTACTTCATAGGGGGGTTTATGCCCTCAATAACTGAAGAGCACATATCAAGTTTTGTCGCTGACCGAGGTGTTAATGCTAGAAAAATAATTATATTCCGTAACTACAACTACAATAATGCCAGCGTACGCTTAGAAGTAGAAAACGACGGAAATACAGACTGCCTAACAGACGATCCATACTTCTGGCCCTGGGGTATTGTATGTCGCCCATGGCAACCGAGAAATAAAAGAAGCAACTACCACGAATCGAAAAACAGACCCTACCCAGACTCCTACGAGAATGAATGGGCTGCAGAAAGCAACTATCACAACCGTTACACTCCACTGAGTGGTTGTAAAGATGTTGATTAAACTGTGTTCATTTACAACGGTGATCAAATCACAAGTGATATTTGAAAGAAAATATATAAGAAATAGTCAAAGCAGTTGTAAAAATGAAGATTACAATGTTTTCAGAATCATGTGAAGAATCAGATTAATCTGTTATATATATAAATACAGTGCAAAATAATGTCGAATCAAAATATACGATTAACAACATGGAACGCGACTGGTATAATGTCGAGTTCGAGTTATCTAAGTGATTTTCTCATGGACAATGACGTAGATTTCTGTGGTCTGAGTGAGCATTGGCTATTTAAACATAATTTACATTTCCTAAATTCGATAAGTAACAATTTCACGAGTTATGCAATATCAGACCCTGATTTGGATGTTGTTGTTGGTAATCGAAAGGTTGGAAAAGGTGGCCTTTGTATATTGTGGAAAAAATCACTATCGAATAGGGTTACACCTCTACCTTTAAACTTTGACAGTATTATCGGTGTTCAATTTATGTGTAGTCCAGGATCTTATTACTATATATTCCAGGTATACGTACCATGTAAAAATCATTCTATACATGCATATAAACGTTCATTAGAACAGATAGAAAATACAATAAACAGTTATCGTGGTTTAGGCGATATTATATTAATGGGTGATTTTAATACTGAACTTCCGATATGGTCGGATAGCAATACGACAATAAACCTCGATAGTAGGGGCAGGTTACTGTGTCATGCGCTTGCATAATTAGACCTGGTCCCGGTAAATTGTCTCCCTTTGTGTAAAGGTCCAAGATACAGTAATGTACCTTACAACAGTACGAGGGAAACATTGATTGACTACATATTTGTTCCATCTGCTAACGTGTCCCGTGTTAAAGACTTTATTATACATGACGATCATTCATTGAATGTGTCTACACACCGTCCATTATCGTGTGAAATGAAGTACTTACAGAACGACCGTCCTGGTAATGAAAATCCAGATACGGTTATATGGAAAAACGTAAAACAGAGACATATTGCATTATATACTGATCACATTGAAAGGAGCATTCCTATTCGTAATCTTGCTGAATTTCAAATTTCAAGTGAAAAGGATATCGATCAAGTATATGAAAATCTTGTAACAATGATAAAAAACACTGAAGCAAAGTGCATTCCTAGGTCAGTTTTCAAACCCTTTATTAAACCATATTGGGATAAGGATTTAAGTTTGCTGCATAACACAGTTAAAGATAAGCGTGCGCAGTGGATTAGTAAAAACAAACCACGTGGTGAGCATATATCATATATTCTATACAAATCTGCAAAACGCGATTTCCCCAAAATTCACAGGCAGAAAGTGCAAAAACATATCAATAAACTAGAAGAAGAAATTGATCGAACTGCAGAGACAGATAGTTGTGCTTTCTGGAAAATAGTGAACAAAAGACGAACATCTAAATCGCAACCAACTTTTGAAATGACGTTTAATGGTAATCGGTGTTATTCACAGGAAGAAATCAACAATGGTTGGGCTGTATATTTTAAAGACCTTTATTCTTGCGATGATAACGATATTACGAATTCCGCTGAAAATACCATGAATTTAATATGCAACAGCAGTGAGCACGCTAATAGCCAGAGCGTCAACTTACAAATCTCAGTGGACGATGTAAAAAAAGGCATTAAAAACATGTAAAAGGAACAAAGCATGTGGACACGACGAAATATATTATGAAAATCTTATTTTCGGCGGAACTTCCCTAACGTACGTCCTAACTCATCTATTCAACGCGATGAAGGATTTAGCGTACTGTCCATTATATTTGAAAAGGGGAGTAATTATTACTCTTTTCAAGGGAGGTAAAAAAGACAAATTGAACCCTGATTCGTATCGCGCCATATCGCTATGCTCAACGGTACTAAAGTTGTATGAAAAGGTTATATCAAATAAAATAGACTATGAATCCAAACTCAATACTATACAGGGCGGTTTCCAGAAGAACTTAAGTTGTAGTTTAACATCATTTATGGTACGGGAATCAATCTACAGTGCTATTGAGAATAACTCAAAAATATATACATGCTATTTAGACGTAAAGCAGGCTTTTGATCACGTAAATCATAAGCTACTTTTATCAAAATTATATAGGAACGGTATAAATGTGAATTTCATCAAAATCGTTAAAAGTTTACTGACAGATATATACAGCTGTGTGCGATCTAATGGCTGAAAGTCAGACTGGTTCCCAATCATGAAGGGCGCAAGGCAAGGACAAATAATAAGTGCAATTATGTACTTATTCTATATCAATGACTTAATGGACTCATTAGACGCCAGTGAAGACTGCTTCAAGTTGAATACTATCAAATACGGCTGTCCTACTGTAGCAGACGATATGTTATTAAATTCATTTACTAAAAACGGCTTACAGAGACTTATGGACCTTTGTTACAGTAACTCAATACATAATAACTATACGTATAATCACACGAAGTGTAAAGTTATAGTTTATAACGAAAGCGCTAATGAATATAAAAACACAAATCGTGAATGGAATCTCGGTCCAAACAGTGTTGATGAAGGAACTAGTTACCTTCACTTAGGTATCCACAACGAAAAAAATATGAACCTAGATGTTAGTGTGCAAGAGTGTTGCTCTAAACTTAGAAGAACGCACTTCAGTTTGAACAATTCTGGAATCAGCCGAAATAGCATGCACCCACTCTCCCTAAAGCGTATCTATGAAACAGTTGTTCTATCGAAGGCGCTTTATGGTAGTGATTTGTGGAACGGCCTCACTGTGACACATATTCAGTCTCTGGAACGAGCACATAATCAGTGTATTAAACATATGCAGGGCATGTCGCGTTCAACACCTACTGTGATCGCCTTGAGCTGTTTAGGTATCATGTCCTTAGAAAATTATATAGACAAGAGAAATCTAGTTCTTTTTGGTCAGTTATGTAAATTGTATGCTAATAAGCGGATCAAAGATATGTTTAACTACGGACTTCAATGCTTTATGCAAAGCAAAAGGCTTTATGCCCGATATCTACCGAGTGTTGGGAAAGTACGGTTTGACAAATATACTAACGGAATACTTGTCAAGTTCATACTTTCCCAACACCTATTCATGGAAGAAAGTAGTTAATCAGTCTTTGAATGCTTACATGAAAAACCAAATAATAACCACAATAGAAAACAACCAGGCTTTACATAGTTTTAAACTTCTGCACTATGACTTTTCACCATGCAATATATGGTACTTCAGCAGACTATATAGGAGTCATTTGAAATACTGCTATACGGTAATACATGTAATTTCCAGGTTGTTTTCTAAAAAGTATAATACATACTGTCCAAACTGTAAAGAGTCTGTTTTATGTGTAGCTACACACCTACTACTATTTTGTTCTGTAAACGAACCAATACGAGAGAAGCTTTGGGTACAGCTTTTCTCTTCCTTAGGAGAAGCCGATTTCAACACATTTAATTGTATGAAACCCGACGAGCAAATCATTGAACTGTTATCTTGCTGTATGTCATTTGTTCTCGGTGATAACTCCCGAGTCGCATGTTTTAAACAGTGCCTGAAATATGTACATTATTTGAGTAAGAATATTGTATGTATATCTATTTCTTAAGGGTATATATATATATATATATATCGGGTATGCTCGATGCGGGTATGTGTATATGTACATATAGGTATATATATACATCTGAATGTATGTATATATGTATGTGTGTGTATGTGTGTATATATGTGTATAAATATAATTCTATATTTCTGTATTTACCATTATTTGCTCATACATTGTGGGCTGTGTGCATGCATGTGTTCGTGCGTAAGTGCATATGTCCGTGTTTGCGTGCGCGCGAGCAAGCGTGTTTGTTTATATAAAATTGTATTTTGTAATGTCGAAATACCACTATAACCAGACAATAACATGATATTTATGCGACACATTCTAGCATCAAATATAATATAGGCTACCACATCCTCTGGTAATTCTTTTGTGAAAAGAATTGCTGATGGATATTCAACATACAAAACATTTGAAATGCTGCTGTTCCTTGAGTTTCGTTTCGTTAAGGATAAGCATCAACTTTCTTACATACAGATATAGTCGCGTAGCATGCGTGCATTAAATGATTAATCTGCACCCTCATCATGATCCTTCGCCTCGGGTAACAGTATTTTCTCATGTTGACAATATGTACTGTTACACTGGAAACCATGCAATATTTATATATTGTTGCATGTATCACTATATCATCCGCGTAGAGAAACATAGAAACCTTGCTTCCGTCTATATCATATCCGAGGTCAAGGTTATTTATTTCTTTGACCAGTTTATTGATGAAAATAGAAAACAAAGTTGGTGAAACATTGTCTCCTTGTTTAGCCCCCCCTATTTTTACGAAAGCCGTTCTGTTCATCAGCTAGTTAATCATTATCTTCCAGGTATCGTGTGAGACGTTGATCAATGAAAGCACTATACAATTTGCTAATACACGACAGTAAAACTGACGCCTCTATAGTTCATCGGTATGCATTTGTCGGACGTAGGGACTTTCAAAATTGGGCATATAATAGTCTGTCTCCAAATACATGGGATTATACCTGTATCGAACACTAATTGGAATAGCTGTTGTAATATAGCGATAATTGGTGGGTTCTTAAGTACAGAATATGGGATTTCATCGTAACCACAGACTGATCGTGATTTAGCTTTCATAATTACTGTTGTCATCTCTTCTATAGTTATATTACAGTTCAAATTCTCATTGTCTAAGTATAGGGGGTCATCCATTCGGTTTTCTAATAACATTTTATGCATTTTTGTTCGATTATAATGTAGATTGTCAAATTCATTATTGTCCACGCAATTATACAAATTTTTGAAATCCTGCCGCCATTTTTCCAGAACGTCCCTCTCGTTCCACACAGTATTCCCTTCACTATCAATAAACTCCATGGGTATATATCTATCATTTCTGGGACACAATTTTCGAATCTTATTCCAAAACTAGTTCGGATTGAAGGTAGACATTGGCTCTATTTCCTCGACCTGTAATCGCCTATACGCTCGTTCCGTTTGCCTTAATAGTTTATCAAATGTTTTTTGGCTAATACATATTCTTTCTGTTACACCGTGTTCACGCATTTACTATCGGTACACTTTAAAAATGTATTTTCCTTTTTCCTCATACCATTCCATAAGTCCATTAATGAATTATTCCAATATGGCTTCTTTTTCCTTACAAGTTGGTATATATAGAATCAATGTCTTCTTGATAATCGCGGCATCTTTCTATTTGTGATATGATGTCTTATATTGCTGATCTACTAAATTACTGTCCGTACAATTGTCTGGGATAGTTTTTAATTTAAATCGTTTTGATTTAATGTTTTGATCGCCCGCATGTGAATCACTTTCATAAATATAGTTTGTAACGGTGATATCCGTGATCAACGCCGAATGGTCCGGGAATCTAGACCTTTAACCTTAAAGTCTATGCACATCGTATTTATCTACTAATGAGTTAACTGTTATTACATTGAATGACTTACACTTCTTAAAGTACTCATGTGGAACGCAAATATAGTCGACCACAGCTCAACCCTTTCTTGATATGGACGTGTATTCACATGTCAGTACACCTTACATTATATCGCAAAACTTAGCTTCATTCAAAAAGTCAATAAGTTCGTGACCATGTCGATTTAATGTTTTGTCTAAACAGATCCTGTTTGATATTTCGTCGATATCACTCATTATATCTGATATTGACCCAATTATGGAATTAAAGTCTGCCACCACGAAAATGAAATCACAGTCATTGTTTATGTAATGTTTAACAAATGAGAATAAAAACTATGTGCATCGCGACCTCCGGTAGAGTTCTCTGGGGTCGGATAGCAGGCATAAAAAATAAAGTCCCAGTCATTACCAATTTATACGACTCATGGGGCCGGGATTGATCCTAGATGTTATATGTAGGTTGTTGTTGTTGTTGACGACGCTGGGTGTCACTTGGTAATATCCGACCGTTAGCACTCACTCAATAAATGACCTTTGGTAAATTCCTAAGTAATGCCCGAGCGCTTGTTGATATCAAGCGTTCTACGCGAGATTTACTGTTTTCGATATACATTCGTTTATAATCCTCTGTGTCCTTAAGTTTCCACTTAATTTTTAAAATCATCTTTTTTTGCTGAAGATTTTCCACACTGTGGGCTATGTGTAGAATGTTAGTGGTACCGTTATCGTTCAGTCCGGAAGTAAGGTCTGTGATTTCCAATGTTTTCGATCGGTCCTGTAAAGATTGAATGGTTCTCAATACTTGGTCTACACGATTTGTCTCTCTGCTGAGGTCAAGACTAGCTCATGGCGTAAAGCGCGAACTTTAGTTTCAACATTTGCCATCAAATCGACCCTTAATTTATCCAATTTAGATTTGAACGAACGCTTCATAGATTCTTGGCTATTTTTCACATCTATTACTTCACTTCTTAGATCAGACATAACGTTTATTATCTTGTCCAATTTAGAATCCATTAATATTGAGGTGCCATTGCTCGGCTGAATGTTTGACGCCATCTTTGAATTTTCCGTGATCGATTTTCTGCCCTAATTACTCTTCTATCGCTCTCTACGAAAACGATACTGTCACAATCATATATGTATATCAAAAAAAAATAACGGAACCCCTATATGGTACAATAAGTCATTTGAACTTTCAATTTGTGTTTGAGTATGCAAAAATTATGAGTGCCAAGTACTTTTCACATTGTGAGTCCCTCACACATCTCACAGGTAACAACATCCCTGGATCGTACAAAAGTGATAGATGATACCAAGTGTAATTTATATGATATTATTATAACATTTTGCTACTAAAGAAGGGCCTCAAATAACATGTCCTTGACATTTATAATATAGACATGATGCACTGTGGGGACATAGCGATTGGCCGATTTATATGAGAGGAGGGGTTATATATTACAGTTCGTGTAGTTAAGTTTTTAAACTATTCAGAGGTCGAGGGTGTAGGCTTGTGTCTTACAATAACTCAGAAAGAAATTATCTAACATCTTGATAACACCGCCGAATAATTAACGAATAGGTAAGAGGTTTTTTGAATAAGTAACAAGTGATTTAAAAGGTACTAATGGGTCTCCGTCAGCATCTACAGCAACAACGATATCACAATTGTGGTTGGCAACATCAACATATGCAACTCGATTAAATAAGCCTGAATAAGGAACCGGTCTTTGAATAAGTAACAGATCATTTAAAATGTATTAATGGGTCTCTGCAACAACAACAAGATCAAATGTGAATAAGTAACGAATAAGGAACAAGGAACATATAACCAATTTAAAATGTGAATAGGGAACACGGAACAAGTAACCAACTTCACATTTGAAAGAGGAATAAAGAACAAGGAACAGGGAACGGCCGAATAAGTAACAGGTGATTTAATATATACCAATAACTCATTTTAATCACTTACAACAACAACAACCTCAATATTGTTGTTGGCAATATAAACATATGCATTTTTGAATGATATTAGGACAGCAATGGCTTATTTTCTTGAAAACGTCCGAATAAGTAATTAATAAGAAACAGGTTTTTGAATAAGTAACAGGTGATCTAGTATGTTCCAATAGGTCTCTGTCAGTATCTACAACAACAACAGCATCCTCTATGCTGTTGGCAACATTAACATATACAATTTGAAAGATATTTAGGAGAGCAAAAGCTTCTTTTCATAGCACGGTCGAATAAGTAACAGGTGATTTAAAATGTACCAATGGGTCTCTGTCAGCATCTAAAACAACATCAGCATCTACATTGTTATTTTCAACATCAACTATGCAGTTTGAATGCTGTTTTCGGTAGCAAAGGCTTCTGTTCATGAAACGGCCGAATAAGTATCTACAACAGCTACAACAACCTCACATTTGCTGTTGACAACATCAACGTATGCAGTTTGAATGGATTTTCTGGATATCAAACGCTAACATCATGATAAGCGCCGAATAAACAACGATAAGTAACAGTTTTTTGAATAAGTAACAGGTTACTTAATTTGTATTAATGGGTCTCCGTCAAAATCTACAGCAACAGCAATATCACAATTGTGGTTGGCAACATCAACATATGCAATTCGAATCATATTTGTGATAGCAAAGGCTTTTATTCTCGAAAAATGCTTTACCAGGTTTTGAATACGTATCAGGTGATTTAAAATGTACCAATGGGTCTCTCCCATTATATACAACATCATCAACATTGTTGTTGTTAACATCAACATATGCAGTAACTTAGATCAAATCTGAATAAGTGACATATAACCAATTTTACATTCACATTTGAATAAAGAATAAGGAACAAGTCACAAGTAACCAACTTCACATTTGAATAAGAAATAAGGAACAAGGAATAGTAAATGAAATTCACGGAGGTGCATAAAGAAGTAAATGAATTCCCTTGTAAGTCGGGCTCAATTGCAAAGTAATTAGCCAGACTTTAAAAAAGATCATGCCTATTTCAACGCATTTTTACCGTACAGCCGTCAATAAAAATCTGCTTTTTGTAAAATAGTTCGTGTCATGTGTATATAATAATATTAACGCATTTTGGTTAATTCCGTGGTATTTCCGGAGACACCAGAGACTAATTGTGCTTACTTGCTAATTTAATAACACTGTTCAATTGATAAATAAGCATTGAAAAAACCCCAACAAAAACATACATACCTATACAACCATAAAGAAATAAAATGTCCCATTTCCTAGTTGTTTCCCTTGGATTCTGCATCGCCATTCCAAAGTTGATTTCCCATCGTTTATGATGTTATGAAATATTGTTTTGCTGCCTTGCTTACTTTGCCCGTTGAAGCAAGGTTTGTAAACATTTGGTGTGTGTGCATGTCGAATTTTCCTGTGAAATATTATGATCTATAACATTTTATTAGTGAAAATATAAACCCATCACATGAACAGAATGCAATTTTCACGGATAACAGTAATTTCGTAACGACCTTTGTTATAGTTTTTAATCGTCAACATGCCAGATTCAATTTTCGTGAGCAACTTAACAAAAACTTATCTGAACAGAAGTCATGACTTTTATTACAGAAAACCTTGTAATGTCTTTTCAATTGCACCTTATGTCTCAAAGGAGAATTAGACAGGTTACTTTGTGCATGATAATGTATTGGGGGAAACTAATCGATTACAAATATTCTTTATTAAAGATGTCCACTCACCCGCGGTTATCTGTATAACCTGCATAATATTATCATTAGATCTTAAAGAGGCTGTATTTTCTTAGTTATCAGTCTAAAATGAAACATTTGCCTCCTTAATCCAACTGCACGTATATCATCTTCACATCTGAGCTGGTTCCTTAAAACTGGGTACCAGCGTTTTCTGGGCACAGCAGCCAATAACAAGAAATGGTATAAAACGAAAAGGACATAATCAACTTTCACCACAGATGAGTAGTACACTAGTATCCTGCCGAATGAATGTATCCACAATGTACGTAGGATGTTGGCATCTCCTGGTATTATATGCAGCTTGCAATAGAAGCCTAACAAACACATCCTACACAGTTATGTGTATCAGGACTTAAGATTTGTATATACAGAGCTCAGATAATGGGCATTTTTTCGTGTTCTAAAATCCTTTTTTGACACGAAAAAATCTTTGTTAGGGGAATTCAAAACAATCTACTGACTGTGATGATTATTCTTAGTACCTAGAGCATTGGGTTTGAATAAGTAATTAATAAGAGATATATTGTTCAGGAAAATACCAGTTACTCCCCCTTATCTAGTCCACTGTATAAACATGTAAATGTATTTCACCAATAGCTTCAAAATAGTTTCATGCTACTTTAGATAGATACTTTATTTTCAACTTGTACAGTTTAAATACATCATTGTTACTAATACAAATACTAACTCAATTTCAATTTCATAGCGTGACATATATACTGTACTATTCAAACAGTTTCATGTAAATTCGTTTGCTGAAATATTGCATTGAAAGGATCTCACATTGTTAAGTCATTATATGACATGCGTATATCGTAGATAATTGTAGCTTTATGATCATCCTAAGTTCATGATGCCATTATTCCTGGATGATATTGTACTAGCAGTCCACTAAGAAGTGTTGAAATAGTTATTTATGTGTAAAGATTAGTCCTCAACATCGTAATTATTTGAGTGCTTAGGCTCACAAACAACGGAGACCGAGTATACTCAAATTTCTCAAAAAGCTATATCAAGTAAAAGAAAAGTCAAATTTAAGTTTTGGTAATTAATAACCCTTTTTCCTTCTACTGATGGCTTTTGATATCATTTGCAATTGACAACATTTAAAAGCAAAATGTACAATTTCTCACAATGTGTTCTATTTTATCTCAAAATGGAATTGTATTTGTTACGATTTACAATGATTGTCCTAGTTATGATAGCTTATAAGAGAGATATTATTGGAAGATACTAGTTTTCTCCTTCTAAATCTGTATTTTGGCCAGGACACACTAACCGTAATCTTCAGGACATTGTACATGTACTCTGATTGGGACCTTCCCTGTGTGCCATCACGTCGTACAAGCACCCTTGCAGACTTCACGAAACAGTTTTTAACCAAAAACTGACTAAACTAAACATAAATATTATTTTATCGTTAAGTCATTTTGTATCAATATCTCCGAAGGTTATTTTCCGCATATGATCATAGGATATTGATTGTGCAGATTACGCAGAGTTTTCGGATTAAGACCAAATGGTTCAGTTTAAAGGTCCGAGTCAGGTTGGACTTTGTAAGGCGCTTACATTCTTATGATATTTTTTGATCAGAAACTGTCCGCACAACATTCGTATTTGTGCCTTGTGGGACAATTGTTGGGTGACACCCTGTATAATAGAGACGGTCTGGAACTTGTGTAACTTCGATGTTGATGCGCGTATTTTATGAACGAAAATATAACGAATATCAGTTGATGTAATTAATTCGTAGTGCTATGCTGTTTTATATTGGAAGTCACGTTCATGAATAAGTTTAGTTCATACATCATTTGATTAAAACAATTGCGACTACTGATGATTCAATTACCATATGTGTTCACAATTAAACGAAAACGGGAGAACCTTGTTGGCACTATATCGCTCACCGGAGTGCAAGAACTCATAAGTATACACATTTAAGACATGAAGAATCAAAGGAAAGTTTGACAGCATGTTTAGGCAGAATATTTTGAAGTTTCTGCCTTATTATATTGAACAATATGTCAATGTTAAATCAACTTCCATTAAGTAGAAATAATTCTCTAAACCATGTACTTGACTTGGAGAAAGTGTTTGATCAATGCAAAACTCATCAAGAAGAAATATTCTGACAAAGATTCAAAATGCAACCTCTAGAGTGTTATCAAGATTTTCCTTCATTTAGCCTAGTGACCTATTTTTCTTTTCCAGATATGACTCATATTTGAACATGGACTAGATATCATCAATACAAACATTCTGACAAAGTTTTCAGCTGCTGAAGCAAAACATGCGGCCACCAGAGTATTAACAACATTGTCTTTCAAATTGGCATAGTGACCTAGTTTTTAACCCGGTATGACCCATATTCGGAATTGGCCTAGATATCATTAAGATAAACATTCTGATAAAATTTCAACATGTTCAAAGTTAAAAATGCAGCTTCCTGAGTGTTAACAAGATTTTTCATCAATTTGACCTAGTTACCTAGTTTTCGACATCATATGACCCAGTTTTAAAACTTGTCCAAGATTTGATGGAGATGAATGTTCTGATAAACTTTCATGAAGATCTGATGATGTAAAATGTAGGATGTAGAGTGTTAACAAACCGGACGGACGCCGGACAAAATGTGATAAAAATAGCTCACCTTGAGCACTTCATGCACAGGCGAGCTAAAAATTATTGATAAAATTAACTGCACATAGTGAACGAATTAATAGAAGAGAAGCACATGAGAGCACATAAGCATACACTTGCAAAGACACATAAACAAGATGGCCATGATGGCCCTAGATCGCTCACCTTAATTATGCAATGTGATAACATCAAGACAATTATTCTTACAAAGATTCAAAATGCAACCTCCAGAGTGTTAACAAGATTTCCCTTCATTTGGTCTAGTGACCTATTTTTTTTTTTTTTACCTTATAGGACCCATACTCGAACATGGACTACATATCCTCAAGACAAACATTCTGACAAAGTTTCAACTTGCTCAACGTAAAAATGCGACCTCTCGGAGTTTTGTTTCTTTCAATTTGGCCTAGCGACCTAGTTTTTAACCCTATATGTACAGGGTCAACAAGATTATGACCAATATTCAAACTTGGCCTGCATGTCATCAAGACAAACATTTTGATCAAGTTTCAATATGCTCAAGTTAAAAATGCAGCATCCAGAGTGTTAACAAGATTGCCCTTCAATTTGGCGTAGTGACCTAGTTTCGGACCTAATATGACCATTATTCTAACTTGACCTAAATATCATTCAGACAAAATTTCCAAAAAAATGCGGCCCCTAGAGTGTTAAAAAGATTTTCCTTCAATTTGGCCTCGTGACCTAGTTTTTGACCCAGCATGGCCCATTTTCAAACTTGGCCTAAAGATCAGTAAGATAAACATGTTTACCTAATGTTAAACTGCTGAAGCAAAACATGCGGCTTGTACACAATTAACGAGATCTTCTTTCAATATGGTCTAGTGACCTAGTTTTTAAACAGACATGATCAATATTCGAACTTTGCCTACATATCATCAAGACAACACTCTGATACAGTTCTAACATATTGGTGTATTGGTGTCTGAAGAGGAAATGCATGGTTTCATTCACTTCACTGCCACTCTCCCTCTTTTGTGGGTACTGCCCTCTCCTTCTCATTCAGTCCTCCCTTCTTTCCTAGGGCATCTTGTAGTAATGTTACTCTGACACTTTTGTGATAAACTTTGTGTTAAATTGTTACCTTCTGTGAAAAGCGCGGCTGGATAATCTGGTAAATGATGTAATGAGCCACAGTGGTTGGTCAGTTGTCAACGGATGGTCCCCGGTCAATGTCTGCCCGATTTCCAGCCGGGCTCTGAGCGGCGTCTAGATTGTCTGGGTAGTCCAAAATGTGGCCCGGCTCTCGCCCGATATATGTGATGTCTCGCCGTCCTGGTGACCGACTACTTATGGGGTGTTCTTTTATATATGTTTTTGTTTGTTTTATAACGGGTATCTTATTTGCATATTAATACTATTCATTCCGTAAAAGGGGAATACTTACGGAATGAAAAGCATACTTGTGGACTGCAACCCACAAGTTTGAAACAAAAGAGATAACCCCACAAATACACTTCATGGGTACGTCTGGACATCGGTCATGCATCAACCGATTAATATGCGATCAGTTTGCGATTACGTTTTAAGCTCGAGTTAAGAGTAATTCGTTGCCCGCGAGGAGTCCCGAAGGGTTCCGGCCGAAAATGCATAGAAAACCCTCCGCAAACTACTCGCAAACCTATCGCAAGGTAATTGTGACTGGGGTTTAAGTGATACTAGGTAGGCTGCATTTTTAGCTCATATGAGCACGACGAAGTGCGAGGTGGGCTATTGTGGGCGCCTTTCGTCCGTCGTCGTCCGTTATCTAGCGCCCTGTTTATTTGTTTGTTTGTTTGACATTTTACATCGCGTCCAACACTTTTTAAGTTATATCACTGGGTTTTCTTTGTTAATTATTATGACTACTGGTCCGTTAATACTGACACCAGCGAGTCAGTCGTAATGCTAACCTCACCATCTTTACCACCAAGGAGGAAACGTCATTACTAAAGTCTTTGGTATGACTTGGCCAGTTTACGAACCCGCGACCTCCCGCTACAGAGGCACACTCATTTCACAACCGAGTCGGTCTTTAAGGTTCAGAGTTAAGGCTTTACAACATGTTGGTGCTCATTAAAGGTTTTGGTGAAGTTATGTAACAGAGCAGACGGATTCTGTATATCTGTTTATAATGACAATCGACGAGCCTTTACATGTGGTAATAATACTTATCGAGTGACACGGCTCGTTTTGATTTTGACGTAAAACATAAGGTGCAATCAGACTGTAATCAGCGAATGGAGATAGGTTATCAAATACGACGACTAGATAGGGAGGATGAACACTTTATTTTCACTGCTGACACTTATTCTATGTACCAGAAACTACGCTGTATGTACCCACCAGAATTTTCTCATTAACCCAAATCAAAATCGTATGCTGCTGACTTTTGTATGAGGAAAAGGGTTGAAGCGATTAGTGTGCATTCCCACAGCATATGATTTTGTATGAGCCAAATAAGCCTTTAAATAAACCTTTTGGATACAGACATGTTTAAAGTAAACATCTGGACTTATCAATCCCGATAGATACGCAGACAAGTATTTGACACAATCAGATGATTAATATTCGCCCTCGACATTTAGAATTAACCCGTTTCCTCATATAGACGCTTTCGGACGCATCTGCAGTAGACGACTTTTGAAAACATAGTGGCAAAAGTAGAAATTGCTCAAAATGTGCAATTTCTTTTTTTCCACAAGGTTTTCGACTCTTATTTTTGTCGATGTTTCACGTTTTCAACAATATGTTTTCCAATCTGTGTACTGCCGATTTGTTGTATGTTGGAAAGGATTAACTCTTTAGCGAGTAAAATACTTAAAAACGATACACTTTATGCACGTATTTCGACGTTTTTACCTGAGCAGGTCCCAGAAGAAAAAATATCAAATCAAAAATCAAATATTGTATAATGTTTTCGTTGACATTTTCTTAATGTTTCTGACTTTTACCTGAAACAGACGACATATTTAACGCCAAGGCTAGAGACGATCTTTTGAAAACGGTTCGAAAAATATGAGAAATTTCTCGTAAGAAGACATTCTGCCTTTTCCTCCATGGTAGTCGTCTGTAAACATATCATATCAGAACAATGGTAACTATTTAATTTGCAAACATGTATGAAACACGAGACTGGTTATTATGCCATGTATTCGATTGATAACCTTGAACTATTTTGTTTTATCTCATGCAATCGACCGAGTTATTTAGTCCTGTTCGTTATGAATGATAACCTTTACCCGTTTTATCCAGTTGACAAATACAAGTGTGGAGTACTTCACGTAGATGAGAGATACGGGTCGGGCTGAGATTTTGAGTCTTTGTCATATCATGGGTGATCCGGATTTACCTAACATTGTTCTTAGTCGTTACCCTAACACATCGTTCGTATTTGAGCACATTCCGGATTTGTCTGACACTCTACTTAGTCGTGATGTGGTCGTCAGTTTTAACTGTTAGCCAAACGATCTGTTGGCCTAACATATCGTTCGTATTTGAGCACATTCCGGATTTGTCTGACACTCTACTTAGTCGTGATGTGGTCGTCAGTTGTAACTGTTAGCCAAACGATCTGTTGGCCTAACATATCGTTCGTATTTGAGCACATTCCGGATTTGTCTGACACTCTACTTAGTCGTGATGTGGTCGTCAGTTTTAACTGTTAGCCAAACGATCTGTTGGCCTAACATATCGTTCGTATTTGAGCACATTCCGGATTTGTTTGACACTCTAGTTAGTCGTGATGTGGTCGTCAGTTTTAACTGTTAGCCAAACGATCTGTTGGCCTAACAGATCGTTCGTATTTGAGCACATTCCGGATTTGTTTGACACTCTACTTAGTCGTGATGTGGTCGTCAGTTTTAACTGTTAGCCAAACGATCTGTTGGCTTAACACATCGTTCGTATTTGAGCACATTCCGGATTTGTCTGAAACTCTACTTAGTCGGGATGTGGTCGTCAGTTTTAACTGTTAGCTAAACGATCTGTTGGCTTAACAAATCGTTCGTATTTTAGCACATTCATGGGAAAAGGAAGAAGTTGGCATTTCTAAATAGTGCAGGTTCAGATAAGGTATTCTCTGATTGGCTTATACAAATGAGTTACATATTACATAAGACTCTTCTGACTAAACGTTTTGTTTCCATTTATCCACAGACAGATATTTAAGCACTAAGCATACATTTTGGAACACCGCTAATTTCATATCATCTCATAGCCACAGACACACATGGTGGTAGATTGACATTTGTTGTGGTCTACATCATACGGATGTTTGTCCTTCTTTTTAACCCTTTCCAACCTGTAGACGCGTTTCGACGCATCTGCAGCAGACGACTTTTGCCACAATGTTTTTAACTTATTTCAGTTATTAAACCTTTATGTATAGAGATTGTCTGTGTTACTGCTTAGGTGTTTTCGAAGTCGTCTGCTGCAGATGTGTTGTATGTGGGAAAGGGTTAAGAAGTTATTGTAAATGAGAAATTTACTAGGTCTTGAATAAATAAATGAATACGATTATCTATTAAAGACAAAATGTGTCGAATCAATGTACATAATTAACATTTCCGTTTTTTATGATCGCTTCATGTGTTGTTTTTAAGAGACAGACAGACAGACAGAGAGAGAGAGAGAGAGAGAGAGAGAGAGAGAGAGAGAGAGAGAGAGAGAGAGAGATAGATAGAGAGAGAGAGAGAGAGAGAGAGAGAGAGAGAGAGAGCGAGACAGACAGACAGACAGACAGACAGACAGACAGACAAACATAGAGAGAGAGAGAGAGATAGAGAGCGAGAGACAGACAGACAGAGATAGAGACAGAGACAGAGACAGAGACAGAGACAGAGACAGAGTGATTGAGAGACAGAGAGAACGAGAGAGAGAGAGAGAGATAGAGAGAGAACGAGAGAGAGAGAGAGAGAGAGAGAGAGAGAGAGAAATAGAGAGAGAGAGAGAGAGAGAGAGAGAGAGAGA